>CM060600.1:21688545-21956045 GCA_030578255.1 Tiaroga cobitis
TAAATACTTTGGTGAGTTGCAAGAATAATTTATGCAATTTTATATTATTTATTTGAAATACCTCTCCTTGAACTGCCACCTTAACGTGGTGGAGGGGTTTGAGTACCCGAACGACCCTAGGAGCTATGTTGTCTGGGGCTATATGCCCCTGGTAGGATCTCCCAGGGAAAACAGGTCCTAGGCGATGGGTCAGACTAAGAGCAGGTTAAAAACCCTTATGAGTAAAATGAAATCGAGGACCGTGACGTCGCCCGGTATGGCCCAGCCGGGGCCCCCACCCTGGATCCAGGCCCAGGGTTGAGGCTTGTATGCGAGCGCCTGGTGGCCAGGCCTCCCCCCACGGGGTCTGGCCGGGCTCAGCCCGAAGGAGCGATGTGGGGCCGCCTTCCCGTGGGCTCACCACCTACAGGAGGAACCGTAAGGGGCCGGTGCTGAGAGGATCGGGCGGCAGTCGAAGGCGGGGGCCTCGACAACCCGATCCCTGGACACGTAAACTAGCTCTAGGGACATAGAACGTCACCTTGCTGGCGGGGAAGGAGCCTGAGATTGTGCGTGAGGTTAAGAGGTTCCGACTAGAGATAGTCGGGATCACCTCTACTCTCGGCTTGGGCTCTGGAACCACACTCCTTGAGAGAGGATGGACTCTTCACCACTCTGAAGTTGCCCATGGTGAAAGGCGATGGGCTGGTGTGGGTTTCCTTATAGCCCCCCAGCTCAGCCGCCATGCGTTGGAGTTTACCCCGGTGAATGAGAGGGTCGTTTCCCTGTGCCTACGGGTCGGGGATAGGTCTCTCACTGTCGTGTGTGCCTACGGGCCAAACGGCAGTGCAGAGTACCCGGCCTTCTTGGGGTCTTTGGGAGGGGTGCTGGAAAGTGCTCCGACTGGGGACTCCGTAGTTCTACTGGGGGACTTCAGTGCCCACGTGGGCAACGACAGTGACACCTGGAGGGGTGTGATTGGGAGGAACGGCCCCCCTGACCTGAACCTGAGCAGTGTTATTGCAGTTATTGAACTTCTGTGCTAGTTACAGTTTGTCCATAACAAACACCATGTTCAAGCATAAGGTTGTCCATCAGTGCACGTGGCACCAGGCCACCGTTGTTTCATCTGACCTACGGCCGTATGTCTCGGAAAATCGGGTGAAGAGAGGGGCGGAGCTGTCAACTGATCACCACCTGGTGGTGAGTTGGATCCAATGGCGGGGGAGGAAGCTGGACAGACTCGGCAGACCCAAGCGTACTGTAAGGGTCTGCTGGGAACGTTTGGCCGAGTCTCCTGTCAGAGAGATCTTCAACTCCCACCTCCGACGGAGCCTCGACCGAAACCCGAGGGAGGCTGGAGATATTGAGTCCGAGTGGACCATGTTCTCCAGCTCCATTGTCGAAGCGGCCGCTCGGAGCTGTGGCCTCAAGGTCTCCGGTGCCTGTCGAGGTGGCAATCCCAGAACCCGGTGGTGGACACCGGAAGTAAAAGATGCCGTTAAGCTGAAGGAGGAGTCCTATCGAACCTGGTTGACTTGTGGGACTCCTGAGGCAGCTGACGGGTACCGCCAGGCCAAGTGAACTGCAGCCCGGGTGGTTGTGGAGCCAAAAACTCAGGCCTGGGAGGAGTTCGGTGAGACCATGGAGAAGGACTATCGGCTGGCCTCGAAGAGATTCTGGCAAACTGTCCGGCGCCTCAGGAGAGGAAAGCAGTGCCCTACCAACGCTGTTTACAGTGGAGGTGGGCAGCTATTGACCTCAATTGGGGATGTCGTTGGACGGTGGAAGAAATACTTCGAGGATCTCGTCAATCCCGCCGTCACGTCTTCCATTGAGGAAGCAGAGGCTGAGGGCCCAGAGGTGGACTCGTCCATCACCCTAGCTGAAGTCAACGAGGTAGTCAAGAAACTCCTCTGTGTCAAGTCACCGGGGGTGGATGAGATCCGCCCTGAGTATCTCAAGTCTCTGGATGTTGTGGGGCTGTCTTGGCTGACACGCCTCTGCAGCATCGCGTGGCGGTCGGGGACAGTGCCTCTGGGATGGCAGACCTGGGTGGTGGTCTCTCTTTTTAAGAAGGGGGGACCGGAGGGTGTGTTCCAACTACAGGGGGATTACACTTCTCAGCCTCCCTGGGAAAGTCTATGCCAGGGTACTGGAGAGGAGAATAGGGCCGATAGTGGAACCTCGGATTCAGGAGGAACAGTGCGGTTTTCGTCCAGGCCGTGGAACACTGGCCCAGCTCTATACCCTCTACAGGCTGCTGGGGGGTTCATGGGAGTTTGCCCAACCAATCCACATTTGCTTTGTGGATTTGGAGAAGGCATTCGACTGTGTCCCTCGTGGCGGTCTGTGGAGGGTGCTCCGAGAGTATGGGGTCTGGGGTTCTTTGCTAAGGGCTGTCCGGTCCCTGTACGACCGAAGCAGGAGCTTGGTTCGCATTGCCGGCAGTAAGTCAGACTTCTTCCCGGTGCATGTTGGACTCCGGCAGGGCTGCCCTTTGTCACCGGTTCTGTTCAGAAGTTTTATGGACAGAATTTCTAGGCGCAGTCAGGGGCCGGAGGGTGCCAGGTTTTGTCTCTGCTCTTTGCGGATGATGTTGTCGTGTTGGCCCCTTAAGACCAGGACCTTCAGCATGCACTGGGACGGTTTGCAGCCGAGTGTGAAGCGTCTGGGACATGAATCAGCACCTCCAAATCCGATGCTATGGTCCTCAGTCGGAAAAGGGTGGCTTGCCCATTTCAGGTTGGTGGAGAGTTCCTGCCTCAAGTGGAGGAGTTTAAGTTTCTTGGGGTTTTGTTCACGAGTGAGGGAAGGATGGAACGGGAGATTGACAGACGGTGCAGCTTCTGCAGTAATGCGGTCGATGTACCGGTCTGTCGTGGTGAAGAAGGAGCTGAGCCGCAAGGCGAAGCTCTCCATTTACTGGTCAATCTACGTTCCTACTCTCACCTATGGTCATGAGCTTTGGGTCATGCCCTAAAGGACAAGATCCCGGATACAGGTGGCCGAAATGAGCTTTCTCTGCAGGGTGGCTGGGCGATCCCTTAGAGATAGGGTGAGAAGCTCGGTCACTCGGGAGGAGCTCAGTGTCGAGCCGCTGCTCCTCCACCTCGAGAGGGGTCAGCTGAGGTGGCTCGGGCATCTGTTCCGGATGCCTCCTGGACGCCTTCCCGGGAAGGTGTTCCGGGCACGTCCCACTGGGAGGAGACCCCGGGGAAGACCTAGGACACGCTGGAGGGACTATGTCTCCCGGCTGGCCTGGGAACGCCTTGGTGTCCCCCTGGAAGAGCTGGAGAAAGTGTCTAGGGAGAGGTAAGTCTGGGCATCTCTGCTTAGACTGCTGCCCCCGCGACCCGGCCTCGGATAAGCGGAAGAAGATGGATGGATGGATGGATGGATTATTTGAAAGAATTAGTAAAGCAGTTTCATGTCTATCATTGCATTGTTCAACTGGTCGAGGTTGATATGGGATTTAGAAAGTAATTAGTAATACGTAATACAATACTTTTAAAGAGAGCAATTAGTACAGTAATCACACTGTTGAAGATGTGATTAGTAGCTAGTAATTAATTACTTTTTTAGAGTAACTTACCCAACACTGACTATATACTCAATTTGAGTTACAAAACATCCAGCTCCCTGGACAGATATTAAACTGGGAACAATCTCTGAGGAAAACATGTGTGAATATTGCCTGAGATCAGCATTGTGTTCTGCACTTGGGAACTTGCACCACATACACAGCTGTTGAGAAGTAAGAGAAGAGAAAATAAAAGGGAAAAATATCAGTACAACAACAACAAAAAATTATTTCGGTCCTCAGTACTGAAGTTAACAGCTGTTTTCATAGTGGAATATCTACTACCTGATTCGATTGATTTGCAATACACTAGGCATCCACTGCTGAACAACTCTGCCAAGTGAACTACTTTCTTATGTCTAGTTGACTTTTTTTTTGTAATACACACTGCATTGTGCACACTACCTTATTTCTGTCATGACAACTCTCTGGAGATTGGTATCGTAATAGAGGTTGGCTTAATTTGTTCATCAAATAAATATTTCCTTCAGTTATTTTCATGCTTAATTAAGCCAGCTAAAATGCATTGTATGAGCATCTGTTTCACTCTTCATTATATTGCTCTATCATATTTTATCTTTCATTTAATAGCACATATTTAGAGCTGCTCCAGCAGGGCTCAGTGCTGAGGATTTAATATAGATGGATCAAGTATAGTTACAAATATAGATAAAGTTACAAAAGGTAGCCTATTTAGTCAAGAGCAGTGAGTAATTTATTTGTCCTTTGCTTTGTTTGATTAACATTAAAATACAGCAGCAGCTTTATTAGACTGCTGCCCCTTTAAAACCGAACGCACGGACCCCATTTAAATATACTGTCTATGTTCACTTGAATTCGTCAGTACAAGTAAGAAACTTGATTGAAAGACAATTCAATTCAGTAATCGCGCCCTGAGACACTGGTTGTCGGGGCGGGCGCTTTGAATGTTTGCGTTCATGGAACTTCTTGACTTGCACACGTCCTGTAATACTGTAGGGAATCACTCGTTATACATAAATCATTAGGTAACAGTTCATGTTTTACTTACATATACGATTTAGTTTTAATCCAAATAACAAGTGCTGAGTGAACAATCAGCAATCAAGAGCATTCAACAGAAGTCTCTCTCTCTCTCTCTCTCTCTCTCTCTCTCTCTCTCTCTCTCTCTCTCTCTCTCTCTCTCTCTCTCTCTTTCGCCAGTAAACGTAAATAATAAGCTACATCATGCCTCGTTTTACTTTCTTAGCCATTGACACCCGACTGAACTACAAACTTTCCACTGACGTCTGTTAAAAAATGATGCGCTCGACCAGCTCCCGCGTGCTTCTGCGCGCTCAATCCACGGCGCATTTTTCTCTTATCAGCTCGCGCACCACAGCTATGTCTGTGTTACTATATTTCGTTTAATATTCCACTAATAAGATGCATTTACTTCACAGACAGCCTTCTTTTTTATCCCCATTATACTCTACGTTGTCCGCCCGTGTTTCTTTGTCTGGACACAAGTTTACAAACGCTGCCTGGTATCGGTTGTTGGTATCGGAGCATTTTTAGGAGTAGCCTACAAGTATGAGTACATGAGCTCAGTATCGGCCCGATACCGATACTGGTAATGGTATCGGTGAATCTCTAGCTGGCTGGCTGGCTGGTTATGTACTTGCTCAAATTTTATTTTGGATCATTTTGAACCTAAAAAAGTTACGGAATGCATCTTTAAAATGATTGTATATTTATTTTAAAACATTTACATATAGCTATGATTAATGTTTTAGTTATGTTTTTAGTTTTAGTAATTTAAGTAACTCAAACTAATGTTTTTAGTTAGATGCCAAGGCCACATTTCTAATTTTCACTGCATATTTTCATCTAATATTTATATTATAACAAATATAATATAATATAATATAATATAATTGAGATAAATTACTATTATATTATTTTAGAGATTAGCACAAATACTCCAGAAAAAGTACAGTTTATAAAAGTAAATCGTCCAAGCACAATTTGCATACTATTTAAATGTACCATACTATAATTTAGGATGTGCTTATTCTAATCTCACGTATTATTAAGGACAAGGAATAGACGTCTCATATTGTAAAACTACATAGTATGTAATTTAAACACAATTCTCATTCACTGCACTACATACTATCTAGAGCACACTTTTCATGTAGTCTGAAAAGAAAAAAACATGGAAGAACAGGATAGAAAAAGAGTTGGAAAAGAGGAAAGGGAGCGACAGTAGGAAGGTGTTACAGAAAGTGAGGAGAGGTGGAGAGGGGGAGGTGTGAGAGCACAGATGCCATCGCTCCAGCCCATCTCTGACTCATGCACACTGCTGAGAACAGATGGTTCACCACAGCGTACATGCACACTCACACGCACAGGAAACATTCTCACACACTAAACATATATACGCTTTCACTATAGGTTTGTTGCTCTAGATTGCTAGAAGTTTTTGTCTCATTGGTATGTTTAATTAGTATGCTTCTAAATCCCACATCTCTCTGTCTGTCAGATTTGACGGTGGGCAGTCTGTTCTCTGGGTACCCTATGCTGACACACTCACCAAACCGCTGAGCTCTGGATGATCCTACTGTGCAGAGAGATGCTAATGAACTTTTTCTCTATTTTTACCCCTAAGGACTGTCTGTTTCCTCCTGCCTTCACAATCTCAGCTGTACCATGTAAAGACTAGTTCTGATTCTAATGTATGGGCTAGCACTAGCAAGTCATGCATATATCATAAGCATTACTCTTAAATATTAAAATGACACCATGATGATTTTGAATGACATTACATGTGCCAGCCTGCATTAGTATTGACCTGCTCGCTTCTTATCGATAACCACATAGGAGCCTGATTACCTCACATGTTTTAATCCCATTCTATCTATTTCCCTGAAAGCTTTTACAGGATTTTTTCTGTGGATGGAGATTCAAACCAGGCTTTTCTTCCTCAAAATCCCAAGCCATCTCCAGCTCTCTGTTTCAGCTAATTTCCGTTTCCATTATCCCTCTTAAGCCTCCCAGAGAGAGTGCGTTTCTCAGAGTGCAGCCAGGCCTGTTTTTTATCTTCTACTATTCCAATACCTCCATTTTTTCCCTCTTTCTTAGTTTAAAAACATTAATGTTTAATGTTGTATCATGTTCAGCTTGATATCATGAGTTAGGTATTGTGTTATGAGTAGTTATAGATAATACACATGTAAAAAGTATCTTCTCAGAGTCTATCAATCATTAAAAAAGGACAGAAAAACCTAATCAGGTAGTGCGTACAGGGGTGTCCAACTGGGGGTTTGCAATTTTTAGTGGATCCATGATTGTGATTCAGGGGGTCGACCAATTATTGTTTGATCTCTTTTTTGAACTGAATAAGGTTCAAGAAGACCCCTGTGCCAGTATGTTAGTGCACACTACGCAGGTGTACTACTAGTTTTGTATCTAGTGCACAATGTGATCGTGTTTTACTGCACACCACTTTGTGATTTCCTACTGTACTATGCTGCCTTGTGCACACTCATGTATACTGCACACTACTTTTTGTACATTATTACACATAATATTCTGATGTTTTAGTCCACCCTTAATGACAGATAATAGTGTAGGATAAAAGTGCACATTTCTTAACATGGTATTGTTTCATTGAACACCATTTTGTGATTTCGTACTGTACGCTACCTAGTGCGCACTACGTTTTGTACTATGGTACTATGTTGAACATACTACATACTTTATTTCGATAGTCCACTTTAGGCAATCTACTAACTATTAGTAACTTTGCAACTACATGTCAACTACCAGTCATTAGAGTATGTGTAGACTGTCTAGTCCATATTACATAATGTCCAAATGTTTTAGTGCACACTACCTAAAATACTAGTTTGTTGTTCGTTTTGGCCCATTGGTCCACTTCCTGCAAGCAGTGCTGAGCAGTGAATCAGTATTCCACAGGTCCGTTTGGTATTAGTATTGGAGTGGCACCCGTCCTGCCATGTGGCTGTGAGTGGAGGGGTTTCATTTGCATAATGTTTACTTCCAGGCATCCTCAGGAGCACCTCTGATGCTCTGTCCTTAATAATGCATCGCAAGCGCCATCTCTTAATGGGTCACTGCTGTATTCACCGGGCCTGATTTTTTTTTCCAGATTTTTTCGCTGTGCCATCTAAATGTTGGTAGATGGGAAATAACCTTCTGTGCTCGAATAACATCTGGTCCCATCACATTTCCTCTGTCACTTATAAGCCATCCCAATCCTTATCCTTTATGTGAGCTCTTTTCTCCCAGATATTTTCATTCTCTTGCATCCTTTTGCTTTCTATTTTCACTTCTTTGTCTGTCTGTCTCTCCTTTTCTCTATAGTGGTCTTGTCAGTGGTGATTTAACTATCTAGCCCTTCTTTTATCTCCTCCCCAGTTTATCATTTATTTCTTTAATAGTGGTGCCCAACGTGAGGTGCATTCCTATTCTCTCCTCCTTCCCGACACATTGTTTTCCTCCATCTCTTGCTTTTGTACTATCACATTACACTTGTCTCTGTTGGCCAGAAGGCCAGAGAAGAAGTGCTGATTATTTGGTTCTGAATTTTATCCCCACCAGAACCGCATTAAATTAATCTTCTACTATTTTTCGCATTCCCTTCTGGTGCATTGTTTTGATAAATTATTCAGCTCAAACTGAATTGTATATTTGTATTACTCATATTAAGCTGAGAATTTGTCTTCATTATGATCGAAATGTCAGCAGCATTGTTTTCAATTTCAATTCAGCAAGTGTGAGTTCACAAGTTCACTCTGCACTGTATTTCCAGGACCTTGTGTGTGTGTGTGTATGTGTGTGTGTGTGTGTGTTATATTTCATTTTTATAAGCTTAATTTTATACGATTTTTTTCTTTTTTAAGAAGATTAATGTGATCTTAGTCCATTTATTCCATATTTGCCAAATGTTCACTAACCATACTCTTTTCTGAGCTAACTAAATTGATTCGAGATTTCCCTTAATTAAAAACATGTTTGTCAACAACTCAAGCACTAGAACAGCATAAGAATATAAACACACCTGCAGATGATAGTTGGGTTCAGTATGTAAAAAGACTGCTGCATGGCATGTGTGAATGGAAAAGTTCAGTGAACTAGAGAGAGACAGAGGTTAAATCCTTTGGCTTTATAAATCAGAATGTAAATCCTGTAATGCTATGTTACTACAATGCACCCTGCCAGTTATTTATATGACAGATATTATAATATTTTTTCTGAATTAAATATCCGACTTTTGTCAAATTCTAATGTTGACTGCATTTATTAATCTCAGCAATTGTGCTACCAAAGTAATTGAAATAAAAATGATTTTTGTTTTATTCTATACCAAATATAAATGATTAATTTTGGCTAAATCTTACAACCTGTTACATACCCATTTTATTTAAATTTAATATTTAATGTTTAATTAATGAAAATAACAAAATCACACAAATCCAGATTTTCAGCTGTATTAAGACATTTTCCAAATGTTGTAATAGGGTTGCAAACTTAACAGATCTCATTTAAAACAAATAAATAAATAAACAAACAAACAAACTGCTCATGTAATGTAGAGGTTCAGTCTGTTTTTAAATAATTTTCTTAAAAGGAAAAAAGGTTTCAGATCATATATTGTACTTTGTCATTAAAAATAATGTGTATATATAGAGCGTGATGCTTTCTACTGACTTTTAATGGTAGATATCTTAGGTGCACAATGTGATCCAATCCACACAAGTATAATGCTCCCATCATTTGGATGATTATGTAAATCCAGAGAGCTGATGAAACAGTAAAAAATCTTAAGGATTGAGTCTCTGTGCTACAGTTACACACAATGCAAGCAGTTAACTGGTTCTCACATTTGGAGGAGAATCCACCAATGAGCAGCGAGGTTTATTTCCCGGCAGCCAATCAAGTGCGTCTATTAGCTGCTCTGCACCTTAACATATCCTGCTGTGAGAGCTGGAGGGCTGTGGGACTTCCTGTTGTTTCCGAAACTCCATCTCTGCAGCCAGAACTTTGTTCCAGATCTTTACCCTTTCAGATCACCCTCAAATTTTCTTTAAGTGATTCTGTTAGTGTGGTTATGTTTAATGCCCAGTAAAGGCTATATATTTCATGCTAACAAAATCTCTTTGAATTAATGGCAGTTGTTGGCTGCTCTACTCTTCAGGTTACATGGGAGTTATAAAATATGGTATTTAAAAACACTTATGACAGTGTACTGTCAGCATTTCTGCATCTGTCTGCTCTTCTCTGTTCCTGGAATACTCTCTCAGCACTTCATAAATCATAGAGATAGCACAGCAGCAGAGCAGCGTTCTGTACGGGCTTCCGAGAATGGTGTCGCCTTACAGTCTGAAACTAAGCTAAAATAGAGAGGAAAGTGTCTTTCAAAGGACCCGTTATATAAAAGTGCCTATGTGATTTGTGAAATCTGTTATGGCTCATTGAAGAGATACTATGTCTTGTTCTTTTTTTCTTTTACATGGCAAGCAGTTCTCATTTTATTGCAGCATTTGTTCATATTGAGCTGGGCTGCGGTTATTGATCAAGCCTAGAGTGGGATAAACGGATGGTCTGGGTTCAGTTGTGGGGTTAATGAGCAGTTAGATGAATTCTCATCCACCACAGATGATGAATAATGTGCTTAGATAGCAGCAGAGTAAGACAGTGAAGGTGAGAGCGAGATGAGCACAGTCTGATTAAGCATTCACAGTAAATCAGAGAACAAAAAAATAACCTGCAGTGTTCAGTGTCTAGACTACTGTGTGATGCACAATGAATTATATGCAGCTCAATTGCAGAGCAAAAAAGAAAACTTTTTTTTTTTCTTTTTTGGGTGATTTCAGGGCCCAACAGTATAAATGATGAGCCACCGTTTCACCGTGTCACCACGTCGCCCCCTGGAGATGGATCCAGAGCACCCTGCCGCAGCAACCCTCAACCCCCCAACACTCCTGCACCCACACGCCGCTCGATGCTGCCCCCTTCTCGAAGCTCCCCTGTGGGTAAGTGGACCAAACCTCCATATTTTCAGCTAGTATGCACTTCAAGAAGTATGCTCTAAACAAGATGAAATCAAACCAGAATGCAGTACAAGGCATATGCACCACTGATACAAACAATGATATTCAGTGCTACAACAAGCATGTTTAAACAAGCATGTGCTACATGAGGTATGCACTACTACAAGGATTTTTCAACTAGCATGCATCACACAAATATGGTTCAGCTAGTATATACTATAAGAATGAACTTCAAATAGTGCATATATTACAAGTTGCTCTCTGATTAGTATGCACTACGAAAAGTATGTCCTTCAGTAAGTGTACACTTTAAAACGGTTGGACTACGTACTGTATAGCTAGTATGCGCTTCAATATGCTCTATTAGGCCGTGTGTCCACCAAAGCGTTTTTAGCCAGCTGAAAACGCTAGACGCTTTGCTGAAAACGGCTAGCTTTGGGCGCTTGAGAGCGTTCTGGCAGCGCAGCGTCTTTTCCGTTGAGACGTTTCGTTACTATGATAGAGAATATTCGCTGGACAGTTTACTTGTAACTGATTTCGTAGATAATTTGTTTCATACTAAAAAAAATGTTTTCATCCATTTTGTTCGGTTTGATCTGCTGGTGGATGTCGTTGTACAGAAAGAATGTTGTGAACTTGTGACAGTTGGTCGGTGTGGTATGAGTCCCGCCCCTCCTCCACTGTGATTGGACAGCTGGGTAAAAAGTGACAGTGATGAGCGCTGCGTTTTACCCAAAGTTGAACATTTTTCAACTCTCGGCGACCAGTAAAAAACGCCGAGCGCTCAGCGCTTCAGCGTGAAAAAAACACTCAGCGCCTTGTTACGCTCATGGCGTTCTAAAAACGCGGCGCTCCCATTGAAAACAAATGAAAACATATCCCAGGCGCGACACACAGCCTTAGTAAAATGAAATGTATGAATTTCAATTAGAATGCACTCTAAGAAGTATGCTCTAAACAAGACTAATTCCATTAGAATGCACTACAACTAGAGTGATCTGCAACCAGTACTACAACAAGCATGTGTTTAAACAAGTACGGACCACAAGAGGTATGTACTACTTTAAGTATTTGTTTCAACTAGCATGCATTAAAAAAGTATGTACTCAAGCTAGTATACGCTTATGCTATAAGAATGAAGTTCAAATAGTTTATATTACAAGATGCTTTCTGATAAGTATGCACTTCAACTAGTATGCACTACAAAAAGTATGTGCTTCACTAAGTGTACACTATAAAACATGGACGTAGTATGCTAGTATGCACTTCAATAAGAATGTACTATGAGTATGTAATTCAGCTAGTTTGAATTTCAAGTAGTATGCACTACAAGAAGTATGCTCTAAACAAGGATAATCCCATTAGAATGCACTACAACTAGAGTGATCTTCAACCGGTACAATAACAAGCATGTGTTTCAACAAGTACGCAATATAAGAGGTTTAGACTACTAGAAGTATGTTCAACTAGTATGCATTACTAAAATATGTACTTCAACTAGTATATACTGTATGAATGGACTTCAAATAGTTTACATTAGAACTACTGGCATTGTTTTGTTTGCTTGTTTCTTCATAATTCAGGATGAATTTAGTTCAGTTGGCGTGTTGAAATATCGAGGTTGCATGCTTCCTCCAGTGCCAGAAGTGACCTGTCAAATGTCATGATGAATTCTCAGACAGCAGCTCCAGTTTGAAGACAGACCTCCACTGATCCATGGACACAGAGCTGAGAGCGTACTTGTCAGGCATAAGTAAACAGCGCTATCTACCTGTTCATGTCCTCTACAGAGTCATTAATCTCCTCTGCGTGTGTGAATAATGGGACAGTCCAGTTGGTGGGTGTTGCAGCCTATGTTTAGTCAAGACTGAAATGCAGACTTTTCCTTGAGAGAGAAAAAACAGCCTTTCTTAGTGTTCAAGAAGTAGGCCATTCAGACTCGTTCATCTTAAGCCCAGCAAGGGAAAAGTGGCTTGTCTACTTTCATGTGCTGTACACACATATTGAAGCACATACTTTTTATGGTGCATGCAAGTTGAAGTGTAACTTCTAGAAGTGCACACCTCCTATAATACATACATGTTGAAATACGCTTGTTGTAGTACTGGTTGAGGATCACTCTAGTTGTAGTGCTTTCTAATGTGAATAGCATACTTCTTGTAGTGTAAAATCATTGAAGTGCATTCTAGCCAAATTTCGTACTCGATATAGTGCATACTTATTGTAGTGCATACTGATTGAAGTGTATACTTATTGGAGTGCACCAGTCGTTGTAATGTAAAATACTTGAAATCTAGTCTAAATTACTTAAAATAAATATTTTGTAGTGCATATGAAACATGCTTGTTCTAGTATTGTTTGAAGATCACTCTAGTTGTAATGCTTTCTAATGGAATAAGTCTTGTTTAGAGCATACGTCTTTGTAGTTTATACTCATAGAAGTGCATACTAGTTAAATTGTATACTCCTTGTGCATTTTTATTAAAGCCAATACTAGCTGAATCCTATACATTTTATAGTGCACACTTAGTGAAAGTGTAATGTAAATGTAATGTAAACAATTTTATAGTGTATACATGTTATACAATTTTATAGTGTATACATGTGTATACATAATACTGAAGTACATGTTTGTGTAATGCATGCTAGTTGAAACAATTACTTGTAGTAGTGCATACCTCTTGTAATGCGTACTTGTTGAAACGCATGCTTGTAGTACTGAAGATTACTCTAGTTGTATTGCATTCTGTTATAATTAATCCTGTTTAGACGAGCATACACCTTGTAGTGAAAACTCATTACAGTGCATACTAGCTGAATTTCATACACTTGCTTGCAATCACCTATTTATCTCAGCTCAGTTAGGCCGATCATTAAGAAGTAATCATCCGATTAAAGCAAGTGATGAACGATTGTGCATGCTGGTGACATTACAGAAGAGCCTATCCAATCAGAACTCGTCTATGACCATTTAACCAATCTTTTTCCTTCTGCCTAAAGGATAATGAGGCTATTAAGATGCCTTGGTCCTCTTCTTTCTTCCTCATCCTCCTCTTTTTATTATAACCTGTCCCCCTCTATCTCAAGTGTTGTTATCAGTTCTGTCCCATTTTCAACGTCACGTTTTCCGATCCTTAGCCACGGCTCTAAGAGCATATAGCTCTGCCTGCTGCTTCCCTCTTTGTCATCCTGACAAAATCTCCAGAACCCTGGAGGGACAAAAAGGCTGCTAGGGCAGCTGGCTCATCATGAAGTACTGATTTAGGGTTAGCATGCTGTCAAGGTAGTGAGTGATGACATCATTCATGAGACACTGCTGTTAAAAAAACATTTCAGAGATCCTGTGCAGCTATCATATATCTCGCATGGATCTAAGGTAACCGAGTATTTATAACACACACGCAGGCTTTAGGCTGCCATACTTGAGTTAAGCATACTCACATGCACCCACCCATGGTGCACCGGTGCCTCTGATGCCGAAGGTGCTGTCTCAGCATGGGGGGTGGGGTGGAAGTGTGGTCCTAGGGAGGAGGGAGTCTATTGGGATTCTAAAGGGGTGTCTATGGCTGTCTGCTACATGTCGAAATGAGCTGCCAGTAATTAGGTGCCCTGGGACCCCTGTTGCAATGTGATGTTTGTGTGTGTGTGTGTGTGCGCTGTGTTGGGTAAAAGTAAGCCAAAAGCAGCAACCCCAAAAACATAAGCACCCCCTTCTGTTGTGAGATGGGAGATTTGAAACTAGCTCCAACCCAGCAGTGTCTTCAGTCTTTTCCTATTATTCCACAGGCAGTGCCAGTCTCTTCTGTTCGGGTGATATCCCCAATAATGATAATATAGTAATTTGTACATGTAAATACTATATTTATAATTGTGTTGTAAAATCAGTATATACATTTTCGGTCATAACATAACAAATAAGGGATCGGAATTCATATACTGTTTATTAAGAAGTCTCTTATGCTCTTCAAGGCTGCATTTATTTTATCAAAACTATATAAAATATAACAATATTTATTGTTATTTATTATATATAATATATTATTTACTTATTTTATTTTCTTTCTTGATTTATTGATGTAATTGATCCTTCAGAAATCATTCTGATTTGTCGCGCAAGAAACATTTCTTTGTATTATGTTTGTTGAAAACATTGTGCTGCCTAAAATATTTGTGAAAACATTTGTTTTCAGGATTCTTTGATGAAAAAAAAAAGTTCAAAAGATCAGCATTTGAAATGGAAATCTTTTTTTAACACTTTTGATCGATTTAATGCATCCTTGCTATGTGTTGACCATTATATTGAACATCAGGGTTATTTCAAGAAATATTCTCCATTTTTTTTCACATCAATTTGGGCTGACCACAGATCTGAGATTTGTGAGATTGATTTTTTAATATATTTATACTGTATTCTGTACTGTATGTGCACGGATGCCTGCAGCCTCTCAGAATATCATATCGTTCAGCCTGTGTGGCAGCAGCGTTATTTTGTGGTTGGCTGCCTCTTATTGGAATCGATCCATGGACCACTGAGACCATATTATGACTCCATGGAAGAGGAGAGCGATACGAAAAGAGATAGAAAGGGGGTGGTGGTTACTGTTGCAAATACATTCATGGATTTGCAGTCGCATGCACTGTTTGTCTGCCCAAAGTGAATGTCCTTGAATTCAGGAAACCTCCTACACTGCCATTAACTCACCGATGTCTTTCTTTATCTATAGCATCCCGTAAGGAATTCCAGAAGAGTTCTGATGGCACCCGTTCATCTCTCTCTTCCCCTAAGAGACTCGCTGTAGTGTCTCCTAAACCACAGTCTCCAGGTAACCAACCAAAACAAAGATCAACCCAAGATTGCTTTCTTTTCATAGCTGTCCCCTGCTGCTCTACAGAGTACAGTGCTTCCATTAGAGGATGTCACCCTATTGGATATATCTCATCTGACGCTCACATCTCCACCGAAAACCTCTTTATTTTTCTATACACACACACACACATAAACATAGAATGAGAGAGTACTACATTTAAGATGTAATCAGTGTGGCCACTGGGGTCACTGTCCAGCTGTCATGTTGAACAAAATGAAACAATAATCGAAACAATACCCAATCTTCAGCATTTGATCCCCACAGTACTGTTTGTATCCCTCCTGGGGTGCAAATTATGGGTTTGAACTCATAATTAGAGTTTGAATCCCCCTGAAGGAATTTAAAACAAAATGTTGGGGGTTCTTGAGAAACATGTTAGGAGATTTCAGAGTGAATCTTTGCCCTCTTGCTTTCTTTGTCTTCTGATGAGCAGGGAATCTACCTAACATCAGTTTCGCCCACCTTACTACCTGAAAAGCAGTTTTTCTCTTTGTTGTCATAGAGACTGATTCTCAGACCAAAGACTAAGCCGCTTTAGGAGGATGGTGGCTGTTTGTGTGTGTGTGCGTGCGTGCATGTGTGTGTGTGTGTGTGTGTGAGGAATGGATTGTGTATGAGTCAGCATAATGTTTTAAAATGTTTATTTAAATTGATGCTAGTACAGGACTTTTGTACAGGAACATCATTTTGATTAAGATTAGAGCTCTTTGATATTGTCTAACTTTATACACTATCGTTCAAAAGTTTGTGGTTGGTCAGATTTTTTAAAATGTTTTTTTAAAGATGTCTCTCGTGATTACCAAGGCATTTATTTGATAAATATTTTGTATAATTTAAAATGTAATTTATTCCAGTGATGGCAAGGCTGAATTTTCAGCATCATTACTCCAATCTTCAGTGTCACATGATCCTTCAGAAATCATTCTAATATGTTGATTTGCTGCTCAAGAAACATTTAATATTAAAACATGATGGTTTTTTTTTCAGAATTCTTTGATGAATAGAACAGCATTACTTTGAAATAGAAAATCTGTTTATAACATTATTAATGTATTTACTGTCTCTTTTGATCAATTTAATGTGCACTTGCTGAATAATTCTTTTTTTTTTAAATCTCCAAACCTTTGAACGCAATGTATCTCAACATTTCTATACAGTATGCAGCCTACAATGAACATAGGACAGCCGTAGCTTGCTAATGTGTATAGAGGTTAATTCAATACCTAATATGTCAGTAAAGGGCATTGAAAAAATGTGATGCCAGTCATTAACAAACAAATTGCTTGCATACTCAACACTGAGGACAACAATGACTCCATCATAGCAATTAACAGCTCTACACAGACAAGTATTTTTTCTGAAGATTAGTTTCTACAGTAATGATGGCCGTAAATCTTGTCATTCCATTTGGCTCATTGTGTTTATCAAATTCATCAAGAGATGAATGCTAACACACAGCTGCAGTAAGAACAAAAACATTAGCTGCTATTAGCATTAGCATGTGTAGTGATTTAGATTGCTTGCTTATCTTTAAGCACATTATGCCTTGGTTTTATATTTTATAAATGAAAAATATTTTACTTTTATGCTAGTTTTTAAATTTATCTCTATAGAGCACAACTAATTTATAATGTCTTTATGTAACTTCCATGAGTGTCTTTGTGTGACTAATCTATAGCCTACATCCATTGTAATGCATGTATTGTGAATTGCAAGTATTCCATTATTATACTTGAACTATAAGATTTGATATGGTTTGTTTAGCCACTGTGCCATTAGCTGTGGGTCACATACCTCATTTTAACAATACAATGAAACCAGTCTAGTCTTTGAATAGTCCATTTGCTTTACTTATAGAGTATTCACTTAATCCAGTTAGGTATAGAAATTATGGTAAAGCTTCATGTAAATTGTTTCATGGTTGTTAAGCGCACAGTACTCCCTGGGGTGTCTTAGCATTATGGAGGCCGTTTTATTCACACAGGGCAGTTCTGAGATGAGTTTAATGAAATAGATTTTTTAGTGCTGTTTCTTTTGTGTTTCCCACTTTAGTGCTTCAGAGGCAACAGAAGGCAACAGTGGCAGTTCGAGGCTCAAGCATTCAGATTGTGCCTCGTACTGGCTCCCCAGGTCCAGAGAAGAAAAGAGAAGAAGAGCAGAAGAAAGAAAAAGAGCGAGATGAAGTAGAGAGACACGAGGAGTTGCAGCTCTTGCAGGGTCGCTATGAAGAACAGGCCAAGCAACTGCAGGCTCTTCACACAGAACTAAAGAAAACCAGCCTGGGTCTGGAGGTCTTTGTCATCTGTACTCAGCATTTCTCCCTCAAGGTATTTTATTGCAGACATCATCTAAACATCACATTTTCTTTCATATGTGACTGAATCATTAGGCGTTGGAATCATTAGGCGTTAAAACTCTACTAGTTTTTTTATTATTACCACTTTACACATTTTAGAATCCTAATGAAGTCATCAAAACTATTAAATGAAACAACTAATTTTATTTTTATTTTATTTTATTTTTCATAGGTAAATGTTTGGCAACAGTTCTTCTAACCCTAATTGATGGAGTGTGTAGATTGTCATTTCTTAAACAACCATGTAGGATATGGCCATATTCCAGGATGACAATGTCAAGATTCTTCAGACTTAAATAGTCAAAAAAAATGGTTGGGAGGGAGCATGAGGAATCATTTACACACATGAATTGGCATTTTTCACACATGAATTGGCAATAAAATGATCTTGTATTGACAATGACAATGCAAGAGTCGAGCACTTTTGTACACACTCCATCAATTAGGGTTAAAAGAACTGTTGCCAAAAATTGCTATAAACATAATAATCACAATTTTATTGTATTATATTTTTTGGAGAATTGGTCATCCCAAAGATTCTGTTTTCTAAATGTATTGTTGTTAAGCAGATAAGTACGGTCAATCAATCATGATTCACGGTACACTATAGTGACATGGCACAAACCCTGTGATCAAATGATTTGCTCAAGGGCACAATGATGTTACGGTCTTCACATGTCATCACTACATGAGATGTTTGTGTTACCATGCCAAAGCCTCAACCACTAGTTTACTGACGAACCGACACATCCAGTCTATCTCAACCACTGCAAACTGAACGCTCAGAAACCAAAACACAAAAATGAAATAACAGCTTTTATCTAATCTATCATGAATAGAAGGATGAGGTAACTGTGTGCAAGAGCAGACCGTTGAGTCACTGTTTGCACACAGAATCACAACAAGCATGTCACTGTATCCTTAGGATGAATCATATATGTTATCATCCTTATGTGTAATTCGCTTTAGATAAAAGCATCTGCTAAATTAATAAATAATGTAAATAAAATAAAAAATTTTTAGAAGCACAGTGCCCCCTGCTGTCCATCAGTGAATGATTGCCTAAATTATACATCATGAAAAAAAAATTGTCCCCTTTTGCCTCTGAAATGCCTATGCATACAGTCACTCGACAAAGGTGGTCTTGACTACAGCCCTATACAGTACTAATTCGAGACAAACTTAAACAAGTCAGTAAGGGGTCTGAAACATGATGGCTTAAAGGGTTAGTTCACCCAAAAATTAAAATTAAGTCATTAATTACTCACCCCCATGCTGTACCAACCCCGTAAGGCCTTCGTTCGTCTTCGGAACACAAATGAAGATATTTATGATTAAATCTGAGAGGTGCATGACTGCTACATAGGCTCCCTAAGGGAATGACACTTGACGGCCCAGAAAGTCATTAAAGAAAATGTTTAAATATTCGAGACTTCAAGAGATTTCCACGACGCATGCGCGAGAATTGCGATCTCCTTCAACTACTTCAGTTAAGTTCTCGCGTGTGGGCGTCGTGGAAATCTCTTGAAGTCTCGTTTCAGGCCTACAAGGAAGAAAAGGAATAGTCGAATAAAGTCGTTATTTTTGTTTGTTTTTTCGCACAAAAAGTATTCTCGTCGCTTGATAAACTTATAGTTGAGCCACTGTTGCGACATGGAATATTTAAACATTTTCTTTAATGACTTTCTGGGCCGTCAAGTGTCATTCCCTTAGGGAGCCTATGTAGCAGTCATAAACCTCTCAGATTTAATCATAAATATCTTCATTTGTGTTCCGAAGACGAACGAAGGCCTTACGGGGTTGGTACAGCATGGGGGTGAGTAATTCATGACTTCATTTTCATTTTTGGGTGAACTAACCCTTTAAAATATACACCCATTTATTCAATATGTTCCAGCCTAATGCCCACACATACTACATTAATATTAATTGCATTCCTCTCCTCCACATGCACTCCTGTTTGTCTGTTTAGCAGTAAAAGGTTTTACGGATAGAAGCTGTGTGTCAGTAACCTGCCAATTCCTCCCACGCCTGGCAACTCTAACATAAAGCAATCCACATTTTATTAGTTGTTATAATGCATATTTCATTTTAAGTGCTTTTCATTATCAGGTTGGTATACTGTACATTTTCTGTTAAACGCACACTAGAGTGTTAATGCTTCTGCACCATTGTATCAATTTATTTCATCCTCGTCACCTGACACTTACAGACATGTCATTTGTGTTTGATTTTGTTTAGTTTATAATGTTTGTCAGTTTCAAACGCAACACTATCCGTATTCATAATTAGATTTTATTTAGGCCTTAAAAAAGTAATACTAATTGCAGTATGCAGTAGGTAGTCAACACTAAAAAAGTACAGTATGTGTTTATGTGAGGGTACATTGGTTCACTGTTTATTGATGTGAGTACTGAACTATTAATTAGTAAAACTGTTAACCATGAAGAAATTGGACATACTATAAATTGAATCCTAAATGTTTTATTTGTTGTTTACCCTGATATTGCTGCGACCAAATGTCCCTACAAAAATATTTAAACCTGAAATCACCTACATTATAGAAACTAGCCACGAGAAATGAAAATATTCCCCATGAGGAAAGAAGCTAAATAAACTTAAAATAATTCAAACAAATATTCATAAATAATACAATAATCCTGGAATAAATCATTCATAAATAATGAAAATACACTTGGTTTTGCGGTTGGGTTCGAAGATAGATATAGATGTCAATGGAAAACTAGCCTTGAGTAGCCTAATATTGTATTTAATTGTTAGTAGTGGATCAGAATAAAATCAGATGCGTGTTATTGTTTGTTTCAGAGTGAAAGTGCTGAGGAGAAGGAGAGAGAGTTGTCACAGGAACTCAGTCGAATTCAGCATGAAGTGGGTGAGTGTCCAGAAACTTCTAAGAAAAAAACAGTTGCCGGTTGCATAAACAATTTAGTCATCAATTATGTCAAGGATATGTTTAGTTTGGTCTGTGTTTCTTTAGTACTTTGATTTGGTTTGTCTCTGCTGTTTTTTATTGTTTGAGTTGTTATCCTCTTAGGTGGTTTGCACTGTTTCTAGATCAGGTTCCTTGGTCTGTGTTCTATAGTTACCATGGTTTGTCTAATTTGAATACCCCTTGAACTACAAACACGAGTAAAAAGTGTTCAGATAACTACAAAACTAACCGAAGGTTAATTAAAAAAGTTTAGAGAACGGGGTTTAAGTGACTAATAATCAACATTTAAACTGATAAAAAATATTTATGTAATGTTATCCGTGTTATATTTCATCTGCAACAACAACGTGAACTTTTATAAAGATCCGTTTGGCCATTAACTTTTAAATGCATCTTTATGCATGAATATGAGGAGAATCTCCGCATGAAAGACCCGTGACTGGCAGATCAACGTGGTAGGCCTACTGCATTTCTCTCCGATACAGTTGGAAATGAAATAAAATGTGGTAGATTTTATCTTTGACAAGATGATTGACAGGTCAATTTACCTGACAGGATGCGTGTAACTAAGTGACAGAGAGCAACCATTTAAAGACTCTATTTTATGACATGATAGTATGTCTAAAAGCTTGTCTACTCTTCTGCTACACACTCTTCACAAAAACAGTACATACTTTTAGGGCGTAGTATAAGTAGGCGAATTGAGACGCAGCATTGGTCTTTTCTTCTCTGTTGTGACGTATATCCCAGACAGTTAAACGGCTTCTCGAACAAGAAAAATGTAGGGCGGGACTTGATTTTGTCTATCGGAAATTGATTGGATGGTTTGCTATTGTTGTGATGTCATCTGAGTGACAGGTTGCCCCACCCTCATGCTAGTAAACACATCATCTGAGAAGAGAAAAGATTTTGCTGCAAGAGGGAGAGGAAGTTATTGTGATTAACTCTTTCCCCGCCATTGACAGAAATGTACGGCTTTCCGTGCTTTCACTGTTATGCGGTAGGGGGCGCTATGACACACCTTCTGAAAGAGTACTGAATCTCCTGATCAAAACACAGGCGAAGAAGCAGCAATATGTGAAATAACGCGATCGTCAACATTAAACAGCATAAAAATCAAAACTGCCTAATGTTACTGAATAAAATGTTGACCCAGGACGAGATATAGGACTGTGCAAGCATAAGGTGTGTTGATCTACTCCATCTGTGTTTTGATTATCGTCCTGAAACCGATCCAGATGTAACGTTAGTCTTTGACAAAAGCGCAATTTTTCTCAGCTTTTTGCTCAAAATGTGGCTTTTTTTAATGAAACCAGATTCAAGTGTTGATAAAAAAAAAAAACAATACATTAAGCTAGAATAAAATTATTTTTTGTTTAAAAGCAGAGGCTCTGTTCTTCCTTTTGATATATTGCATTCAGATATTCATACCACAAAATATTCTGGGGACCATAAAACTTCTATAAAATGATCAAAAATGCTGGCAGTGGCTGGCAACTTTTTTCAAAAATGCTGGCGGGGAAGAGTTAAAGATTATGAGGGCACATTATTATTATTTTTTAAATTATGTGCACGATAAATCACAAAAAAGCATTGTCAATTTTAAATCCATGGCTTCTTTAACAGTGGCTACATTTTTGCAACTGGCCCCTTATGTGTGATATTTATATCCATATGCTCTGTTTTTCATATCGCCCAGCCTTCAATGCAGCTCGCTGGGAGCGTCTTCAGAAGGAGAAGAGAGAGCTGGAGGAATGTTTTGAGAGGGAGCTTAGAGAGTTACAGGTGCAGCAGGAGTCTGAACTCGTAACCTTAGAGGAGAACTTGAGATTACGGCACGCTTCGGACAGAGACCATCTCAGAGCAGAGCACCAGTCAGAGGTGGAGGAGTTTCACACCCAGCACCAGGAACAGGTTGGATCATCAGGCTGAGGATCATGGGAGATAGATTTAGGTTGGCATGAATATGAAAACTCAGCTGCGTGTTTTGTGTGTAGATCGAAGAGTTGACTGCCAACCATGATGCCGCCCTTGAAGACCTGAAGACCATGCACAACATCACCATGTCAACACTGCAGGAGGAGCATGCCAGGACAATGAGAGGTGAGGGTGCCATTTGTAATACCACTACTAACCAGCTGACAGAAGTGTGGGGAAGAACGCAAATTCTGTATTCCTTATCATTTCATTTCTCTTAGACTTAAGAAAAGCCCATGAGCAGCAAAAAGCCAATCTAGAAGAGGACTTTGAGAAACTGCGCCTCTCGCTTCAGGTGATTTGTTCAGTGACTCAAGGTTTAAGATTTTTTGCCACTCATCCAAAGGGCTTCATTAGTAACAGTACCGTTTCTTTCAGGACCAGGTGGACACTCTGACTTTCCAAAACCAAACTCTGAAAGACAAAGCCAAGCGCTTCGAAGAGGCCCTGAGCAAGAGCACTGATGAACAAATCGTGGTATGTATAAAGGGACATTTATAAAGGGATACTAGTATTTAGGCACACAAACGCTGAAATTCATTATTGTAAATGTATTTGCAGGATGCACTGGCCCCGTATCAGCATATCGAGGAAGACCTGAAGAGTCTAAAGGAGGTTCTGGATATGAAGAACCAGCAAATTCATGACCAGGAGAAGAAGATCTGTCATTTGGAGAAAGTGGTAAGCTACAAATGAAAAGGTGTGCAGGATAAACACAGTGCAGGAGAATTGTGAGATAAAGTATCTTCCTGTATTCAGTTTAAAGTTAAGAAAACAATTTGTTAGCTCGTTTTAGTTGAATCAAAACGAGGGAATAAATTAGGACAGCATAGCCACGATTTATTAAAACAAGAGAATGAATTAATAAGTCACGGGAACAAATTCTTAATTCATTGCCATGATATACTGTATATATTTTTGTCCATGTCATGTATGGGGCTCCGTAGAGAACAGTGCAAGTAAAGACATTTTTATCTCAAGTAAAACCCCACCTTTGATCAAGGACCACATGATATTTATTGCAGGATGTTAAATAATGATTAATTTCTAATAAAATGAATTGATTTTATAGTGAATATAGTATATCTACACTCCTTAGCTCTGACTTTTTACAACCCCCTAAAAAAATCAACAAAACAAATCACGCAAATAAAGAATTGTATAAATAATAAAGCAAGGAGAATAATCCTTTTCTGATCCTTTTACTGCTACAGTACATTATTTATGATTTGGATATTAAATCACTTTCCATTTAAAACTGCTTTTTACTTTCTTTTAAGCTGCTTTGAAGGTTATATTATTTATGATTTGGAAATAGGACCGCTGTACAATGTAAAGCCTGTTTTTTTACTCACTTTTCCTTTCAGCTTTTACGCTTCTCATTGTTTCGTCCTCACGTAAAACACATTTCAGTCCACTGTTGTCCAGGCAGGGGAAGTTTGTGTAAGAATTTAATGTGGAGCTCTGTGTTCGCTTGATCCTTCGAGCAGGCCCAAAAGAACCTGCACCTGGAGGAGCGGGTCCAGGTGCTTCAGCAGCAGAATGAAGACCTGATGGCCCGCATCGACCGCCACCTCTCAGTGTCAAGGTCAGGGTTTGAAATAAGATCAAATTAGTCTTGCATAGCCAGTCTTTTGACTAATCCTGACTGTTTCATCCTGGATGTTTAGACAACTGTCTGAGGAGAACGCAAACCTTCAGGAGAATGTGGAGAAGGAGACCAGCGACAAGAAACGTCTGAGCCGCAACAACGAAGAGCTGCTCTGGCTCCTCCAGACGAGTCCCCACCTGTCGCCTTCCTCTTCTCCCATCCACAGAGCCTTCTTTCCCAGCCCTGATATTCCCCCTTACCCTTACTCTCCAGGCCCTGGTACCCCCACACACTCCTATTCTCCTGGCCACCGTACGCCAACTCACAAGGTGGCTTCTCCGGGACCTGGGACGCCCACTCTGAGATGCTCACCAGCAGCACGCTCGTCCCCCGCACGGATCCCGAACGCCAACACTTTACCCAGATGAGCTGTCCTACTGAATCTCAGCTGCCTGCCTCGCCCATTTTCTTTTACTGTCCGCCGTGGACGACAGTGCTTTGTTTTTATGTGCGGGCCATGATTTCCTTTAAAAAATTACGATTTTAACAACCCCAACTGCCAGACAGAGATCTAACAGCCTCTGTTATTTCCATTCTTCGAATTTTGAACTCAAGTAAGCTCAAAGAATTTTGAACCGAAGGATTGAACTCGTAGCATCAGAATGAAAGAGCTACTGATGCTAATGCTAATGACATGCTGCCGACAATGCTTGGCCTGCATGGAAGCAGAATGATTTTTGTGTACAGAAGTAGCTCGGCTTTAGATCTGACTCTAAAACATGCTGTTGGACTCCAACACAAATGTCTGTAGGTCCTCCTTAATGACATACGAGAACTTTATACAACAAAAAGCACTTTAGGTTTCTGCCCTACCTTCTTCCTACAGATAAATGCACCAGCATTTTTTGTGGTCTGGTTTATTTTTTTATAGGATATGTCTTCTGATTTTTCAAATCTCCCAGTGTTTGAGTTTCGATCCAGAATGTTTCAAATTTGTCAAGACATAAACTGCAAAATTTCATTTTCTTAATATTTTTTCTTACATTGAAACCATCTAAAGATTCTTAAAAAAATGCAAAATTACATAGGATATGTACGGAGCCCCCCTAGTCCCACTTTATCAAAAAAATTAATTCTAACTATCTCGTGGCCTCAAGATAAGTATCTCGTGGCCTCAAGATACTATCTCGTGGCCTCAAGATAGTATCTCGTGGCCTCAAGATAGAGATACTATCTTGAGGCCACGAGATACTTATCTTGAGGCCACGAGATAGTTATAATTTTTTTTGACTAAGTGGGACTAGGGGGGCTCCGTAGATATGACTTGTGTTGAGGCAATTTTATTTAATTATTTATATATCCCAGTTAGCTATTTTAAAAGCATAACTTAAATATTTTTTATTCATACACTACTGTTCAAAAGTTTGGGTTCGGTAAGATTTTTTAATGTTTTAGAAAGTCTCTCGTGCTCACCAAGGCTGTATTTATTTGATCCAAAATACAGTATAATAGTAATATTGTAAAATATTTTACACTTTAAAATAACTGTTCTATTTTAATATCTTTTAAAATGTAATGTATTCCTTTGATGGCAAAGCTGAATTTTCAGCAGGCATTAATCCAGTCTTCACAGTCACATGATCCTTCAGAAATACTAATATGCTGATTTGCTGCTCAAGACACATTTCTTATTATTATGTTATGGGTGACTGTATATAGAGTGCACGAAGATGAAGAATGCAAGGAAATAGTCTTTTAATTCAATAATCCACAGGAAACAGGGCAGAAACATCCACTTTACACAACCTAAATGAGGTAATCAATGAACGACAGGTGTGCAGAATCATTAATTAAACACATGAAGGAACTCGGTCAAAAGACAGGACACACAGACAAACAGGAACAGAACCATAAAA
The DNA here is from genome assembly GCA_030578255.1 of Tiaroga cobitis. Classification (NCBI taxonomy): domain Eukaryota; kingdom Metazoa; phylum Chordata; class Actinopteri; order Cypriniformes; family Leuciscidae; genus Tiaroga; species Tiaroga cobitis. The sequence goes on from CM060600.1 coordinate 21,714,806, forward strand.
CACAATGAAACTCTGGATTCTTTGATGAATAACAAAGTTTGAATAACAGCATATAGTATATATGAAATTTGTAACATTACAAATGTTTACTGTGATTTTGATCAATTTAATACATCCTTGCTGAATAAAAGTATTAATTTCTATTTAGAAACAAAAATCTATAAAAAAAAATAACAGTAGTGTATAATAATAACAAAGAAAGCTTAAATGTTTAGATATTTGTAATGAAAAACAAAAATGCTGATTAAGAAAACGATTTTTTTGCAGTGTAAAGTCCTCTTCACTTTGTCTTAAGCTGCGATGCCTCCCACTGGTGCATGGGCAGATGATTTCCTGGACCCACCAAAAGACTAATCCAGCTAATATCAAAACCAGCTTTTCCAAGCAAGTGTTTCTTCATACACAGTTCAGTTTGCCTGCTGACATGATTTTGAGACCTTCCGTGGCACAGATTCATTGCGCCAGCTCGGTTAACTAGGCAAAAAAACTCTTCAGCATCAAGTCTGTTCTTCACACTGTATCTGACAAAACAAGAGCTCTCACTTCATGCATGACTATAAACAGGAAGATCAAGCAAATGTAAAGGTACCGACTACATGAAATGTTGTAAATTGTAGTAGTCATTTTTATTAGTAATTTGTATTTTAATGGGCATTTTGCTACTTGATGTGCATGTGATGTAAGTCTTCCATTCTTAAAGGGATAGTTCACCCAAAAATGTAAATTACCCTATAATTTACTCCCCCTCAAGCCGTCCTTCAGTCGGTTTTAAAAATGGCAGTGAATGGAGGATGATATTTTGAAGCCCAAAAAAGTGCATCCATCCATGATAAAAGTAAATCTATACGGCTCCATGATGTTAAAGGCCTTCTGAAGTGAAGCAATGCGTTTGTATAATAAAAATATCCATATTTATAACTTTATCAACTAAAATAACTAGCTTCCGGCAGACGGCCTGTGGAAGTCGACTTCATAATAGTAATACTTGATTCAATGTGACGTAGGATATAGGAGTAGCATAAAACTTTGACTCCTCTCGCAGTTCAAACAAATACGGCTCGGTAACAAACTTAATCTCCTCCGACATTTCTCTTTAAAAATTCAAATTAAGTGTTTTGTTTTGCTCTATCCTCTGCGCTTCAGTGTTCGTTAATACGTCATGCGTCAGGTCAAGTGTTACTCATTCACCATATATCGATGCGTACGGCCGCCTGCCGGAAGCTAGTTATTTTACTTTATAAAGTTTTAAATATGGATTTTTTTATTATACAAACGTTTATGTTTACACAAACGCATCGCTTCGCTTCAGAAGGCCTTTATTAACCCCCCAGAGCCGTATGGAGCACTTTTATTATAGATGGATGCACTTTTTTGGGCTTCATCCTCCATTCACTGCCATTATAAAGTTTGGCATTTTTTAATACAACTCTGATTGTATTCGCCTGAAAGAAAAAAAAGTCATATATATCTAGAAAGGCTTGAGGGTGATTAATGGGGTAATTTTCATTTTTGAGTGAACTAACCCTTTAATGTGAATCCTAGGATAGTTGTCATGTTAGGGTAGACACATGGACTTCTGGGGATGATAGCTTCCACCTCAGATTTTTTTGTAATGTTTGAGGACAATATTTTACCCATAGTAATAGGACAGGAATATATTAAACCTAATGTCACACCTGTCAGAGATCCTACTACCAGGTGTGTTACGGGTGTGGAAAGGTTCACGGAGGTACAATATGGTGGTTATACGCGTATTTGGATTTAAGCTATCTTTATTGTAATGCTGGTTAACTCTTGTATTACCTCTGTAGAGTGTAGCAGAACCTAGAGAGAGTTTTCTCTGTGCGAGTGAACTAGAAAAGAATGTAACTGCGTCTTTAAATGTTGTGTGATAAAGTTCAGGGAAATTATTTTGCTCTGTCTCTGAAAAGGCAGTTTTCTGATCTTTTTTTTTTTATGAAAAATACGACATTCCTCATGCAAAGTGGGTTTTGATATTTCAAAGAAAAAAGTAATTTTTTTTGGAAATTTTTAAAAATTGGATTTGTTTTCTTTTTGTTTGTGTGTTTTTACAATTGATATATCTTTCAATGATCAACCTTCTACACTTTTGATACAAAGGAGAATTTTTGTAAACTCTTGACTGATAATATTTTTTCTATAGTATTATCAGTTGGTGCTTGTACAGGGTATCGTACACAGAAGTACAATAATCTGATATTCAAGACCAGCAATCTACAAAAATCCACACACACAGCAAATATGTGTTTGCAGATGTTTTTCTTCATTTGAGACTGTTGTTTACTGTTTACAATGTTTGTTTGTTTTTAATTACTGTGAAATACATTTTATTTTAATTCTAATGCATTTTCAAAATATGTAGCTTTGCATTATGAATGAATTTAATTTGCTTCTGTCACTGTGATAATAACGTGTCGTTGTTAACTTTCCATTTTTGCTACTCTGGCACAGATGATAATGAGTTTTCTGGATGTTTCCTGTCAAGCACAATAACATAATATACTACCACATTTAAAAAAAAAAACATTTAAAGAGCACTTATTTTTAACCATTTTATTAAAATATAAAACGGCAACAGATCAGCTTAGCCAGTAATGTGCAAAGTAGCAAAAATGAAAAGGGTTTTCACATTACAGCAGCCTTACAAACAGTTATGCTTCTAATATCTGGATTAATGCAGGAAAATAAATAATCTTTTTTGCTTATTTTTTTTTATTTTTTTATATTTCTAAAGCTATAAATTAAGTGGTTTCCCTTCTAATTAATTAAATTTTTCATTTTTTCCATTTTGATTCTTTGCATATTTATGTTCTAAATATATGTCTCAACAACAAACCTCAGCAACCTCAATTAAACAATCATACGGCACCTGCTATTGTTTATAACCAAGTACAAAATTGTCACTAATCCACATTTATTATAAGGAGTAACCATGTATTTACTTGTATACTTAAAAATCTTGAAAGAGCTCATTGGTTTCTTTCCTTTCTGCCCTCAAGACAGACTTCACTGTGGCATTAGTCCATAGATGGTGATAAATTATATAAAACAACAGAATCAGGTTCTGAGACACACTGACTCTTTGTCCTGTGGACATCTAAACTACTGAATGTCAACTTAGCCCTGAAAATACTGACAGTCAATGTACACTGGGAGTGGTGGAGTCACTTATTGTACTGAATGAAATTTGTCCATCTGTCTATTTACTAACATTTGACTTCTCATGTCTTTTTTGACTGAACTTTCAGTCGCTTGTAAGCTACTATTCATTGTGTTGTAGTGCACAGTAATAAATGCATGTTTGTCTTGGCGGATCATTCCTTCCCCATGTACGTTTTCAACTTGTGATGGTTCACGCTGTAACTGTAGCATAGAGAATATAATAAGGAATGGAAAGAATTTATATATAACTCGTTTGTATTCACTATGGAGGGAGGGGATGAATATTAAAATGTTTCAAAAGACAATGCTCATATGCTTTGGTTTATTTGTGGATGTTGCTATACAATGGCCACAGAAAAACGATTTAAAGGGGTCATATAATGCCATTTTTTAACAAGCTAATATGATTCTTTAGGGTCTAAATTAAAAGTTTGTAATATACTTGAATTAAAAATTCTCATTAGTATTGTAAGAAAACACTTATTTTACCTGATCAAAAACAGCTCTGTTTTCAGCACGCCGTTTCAGTGCATATGACTTTAAATGATAATGAGCTTTGCTCACCCCGCCTCTCTGTTCTGTGCGTACACCGTTTGAACACAATAACACAATAACCATAACGTGTTGTTCAGTATAAATGTGGGATTATGAATTATATTGAGAACGTCATACATAGAAAACATGCCGTAATGTACCCTGAGTGTAAACCTTAAACGTTACACTCACTTGAGTTCTTCTGGAGGTTCAGCAGGAACACGAATATCTGGTACCGATCCTTTTTTCATGAGCAGCTTCTTAGCAAAACCAGCTTTATACTGATCCTCGTTTATAAAGCAGTCTGGTGTGTGAAATGATTCGCGCAAACATGAGAGCATTGACGTTGCTCGTGGGGAATTCCCTTCCAAACTCAGCCACTGCGTCTTAAAGGGTCACTCCACCCATTTCAACATTAATCTTTATTGAAAGTGGGTTATATATGTAGTCGAAATGTAAAAGAAATTTTGAATTTGGTGCCCTCTTGACCGAGAAAAGACAGAAAATAACTTTAGGGCGCATTTGTATGTAAGACAACAACTCCCACAATGCACCACGCTGCATAGCTCCGCAAGCCACTCCCACTAATCCAGAACAGCGCGCAAACATCAGAGAAATCACTCTTCCGTCTACAAGGCTAGCTGCCAAAAGAGTTTGAAATTCATTTCACACAAAATGTCTAGTTAGTTGGCTGTGGCGAGCAGGACGAGGGACATGAGAGGACGCCGCGACTGATAATGAATGACACCTGTGAGACGCAGCGGTCTCATATCTCTTACGGAGGAGCGGAAGCACAAAAGGAACAGGCCTGATTTTATGTTTTGTTTCTGTTGTGTGTGGCCAGCTGGCTTATACTTTTGTTTTGTATTTGTTTATTTTACTATTAAAATGTTTAAATGTTCGCCGGTTCCCGCCTCCTTCTTCCCACAACAACGAACCCCGTTACATTGGCAAACTCATTAGCGAATTGCTCCTCGTTTGTATTTCTTTCTATATGGTGAATTATTGCATGATACCTGGATGTTCAGTCAGAACATATGCGGTGCGACACTAGGATGGTTCACATCACAACACAAACGTCCGTGTGCTCGTCTGATTCAGAGATTTCGTCCAGGAGAAATTGCTATCGTTGAAATTCTCTGCAGCAGACGGACTCTATCTGTGTCTGTAGCGCACAGCGAGAGCACAGGCACCAGCAGTCCGCCCAGCTCGAACCGGTCCAGGCTCCTCGTCCGCGACAGGCAGCCGCCTCCTGTTCCTCCATCAGCCTCAGCTGCTCTTCACTATATTGCGGCTCGTAAAGATAGCCAAGAACAGCGGATTCGAGCAGCAGAATTTCAAAATCCTCTACTTCCATATCATGTTTAGTTTCTTCCATATAGTGTTTAGTTTCTTCCGTCATTGTCATAACTTCCTATCTCCACAGCGCTTGTTAGCTTAGCTTATAAACAAGATGGCTGAAATTGATTTCAGTATCTACAAGTGAAGTCCCACCCACTGATCTGTGATAGGTCTGTTAGCGCATTAGGTCCAACCTATGGGCGGGTTTGAAAGGGTGGGATCTAGTGCTTGTAGTCTTTAGAGAAATCCCCCCTTCTTACACTTCCTCCTACAATAACGTAAAATGACGATTTTTGCGTCATTGTAGGAGGACGTGAAAAAGGTATTTCTCTCGTCTCAGGGGAAAATGAGAGAGTGTTGCACGACCATTCAAAAGTATGACTAGGTTTCTAACAATGGAAAGCTTAATGCAAATGGGCGGAGTGTCCCTTTAAGCGGTTCGGATTTAGGAACATTAAAATGACTGCTGTGTTCGTTATTACCAAGGGGGTAATCCATCAGCCGGAAGTTGAAGCCTCGCGGGAGCCGCCATTGTAGCAGAACTTCACCTGCTGTTAGCATCCCATTGACTCCCATTCATTTTGGCGTCACTTTTACAGCGAATAACTTTACATCTGAGGCGTCCAAAGGCTTAATTTGTCGATTATTTATTTCTAAAGAAACACGACAATGTATAAAATGCTCCATTACTTTGTATCTTACGTTACGACCCCGTAGAAGCCGTTTTTGTAAAAATAGGCTAAAGATTGCGTCATAACCACGGGACTTTCTGTCGCACAATAGAGACATTACCGTATAGACAGGAGGAGAAGCTCGCGGCAATCTTTTACTGTCTATGAGGCAATCGGGGGGACATGAAGGCACAAAGTCAAGGGAGAAGCCCATAAATAGAGAGTCCATAAAAGCAACGGGACAAAATATTTCAACAACGTTTTTGAGGAATTAGGTGATTCAGATTTATCTTGGCACAGCTACTAGAAGATTTTCAACTGTCAGACTGTCGTCACGCTCAGTTTGAGCCTGCGCACTCGCTCAGACATCAGACAGGAAGTGCAATAATCGGGCTTCAAGTCTTCTCCGTTGAAATCAATGGGGTCGCTGTGTCCATTTCTTTTACTGTCTATGGTTATTACACCCAAGAACAGAACACAATCGCTTAGACGCCATTCTGCTCATAGACAGTGCTCCAGCATATCAACAATGACCGCGCCGGTCCATAGGGCCAGTCCGCGCCGACTATGATTGACAGCTCGCTCGCTCACGAGCGAGGGCGGGTCTGTGTTGAAACGCTGCTGTCAATCAACAATCGTGGGAGGGGCGTCCGATTTAGTGACGTCACAAAATCGAACGGCTCAATTTGAGGCAGGGGAAAACATATAAGGAGATAAAAAAAAACACTGGATGGATTTTTATCATTTTATGATGGTTGTGTACAGGCACTGCCAACACACATTTCAGTACAATCAACTTGTAAAAGTGCATGTACCATTATATGACCCCTTTAAACAATTAAGACACCATGCAGTGTTCATGCTTGAATTAGTTAACTGGGTCATTGTAAACTCCGGCTAAACTGAATCCTGGGTTATTTTGCTTCACATTTCACACTGCTGATACTTAACCCAGGATTAGTATACTAATTAGTATGTGCATATATTCTGCTGATCCAATCATTTCAGATGACTTTGTCCCATGACATCTGAATTTAAATGTGGAATAAGTCCACCAAATATATTATGATCACGTATCTTACACAGTAAAGAATGCAGAGGGTTTTTTTATTACTCTTTTTTTAAATCCAACACTAAGAGGGAGTGGTTGCTTTTGAAAGCCAGACAAAATGTAAATTCGATTCATTTCCGACAACTTTTTTTAAACTACTTTTTCAAACTCATCCTATTCCGTTTGTCTGAGTCTCACACCAAATGTATTTATTGTAATATTGAGGTGTTCTGTTTTATTTCGATTTTAGAAAATTCGGCATGTGATTTCTGTCCTCACAAATCAACTGTTTCTTGTTTTTCACTGGCATGTCTCTTATGTTGAGGGCTAGTGCATCTTTGAGCCTATATTCAGTACAAGTAAAATATTTACTGTTCAAATCAGATAGGCCGCCGCCTACTCTTTACTCAAGTGTTGTAATGCTACTCATTGCTACTTTTATTTAAGTATTTTATTTAGGTATTGCTACTTTTATTTAAGTATGGTGTATACTTTTTACACCTCTGTAAAACTGGATTTGCAAAAGTTTAGAATTTAAGTTGGTATCATTTTTATTCATTTAATGGTTGTGCAGATGTAGGCTGATATATTTTTGGGTGTGGCTCATATGTACTAATTGGCCTTTATTTTGTGAATTCAGGAAACAGGACACTGAGAAAACATGGCACATTTATGGGCGTTGGTTTCAAAGTGAACACATTAACAGTGTGATGTAGCCTATAGTTTTTAAATATATAAATATAAATTTATTATACATTTTCTTACAATTCTCTATACATTTTCTTCTAAATGTTTTATACAATTTCTTCTAAATTTTATAAATGTTCTTACATGTTTTCTTAGCTATACATTTTCTTGCAAATGTTCTTACAAAATGTCTTACAAATATATTTGTACATATATGTGTATATATATATATACACAGTGCCTTGCGAAAGTATTCGGCCCCCTTGAACTTTTCGACCTTTTGCCATTTCAGGCTTCAAACATAAATATATAAAACTGTAATTTTTTGTGAAGAATCAACAACAGGTGGGACAATCATGAAGTGGAACGAAATTTATTGGATATTTCAAACTTTTTTAACCAATAAAAAACTGAAAAATTGGGCGAGCAAAATTATTCAGCCCCTTTACTTTCAGTGCAGCAAACTCTCTCCAGAAGTTCAGTGAGGATCTCTGAATGATCCAATGTTGACCTAAATGACTGATGATAAATAGAATCCACCTGTGTGTAATCAAGTCTCCGTATAAATGCACCTGCTCTGTGATAGTCTCAGAGGTCCGTTTAAAGCACAGAGAGCATCATGAAGAACAAGGAACACACCAGGCAGTAGTGATGGCCAAATGAGGCTTCCTGAACCACTGAGGCTTTCCAGCCCATTGGTTCACCAAAAGGTTCGTTTACCTGAAGCCTCATGAAACAGTGTGCTCCCTAGTGACACCTGCTGTGCAAAGCAATGTATCGCACACAAATCTATTCATCCTGAGCAACCAAATTGTCATGGTGTGGGCACACCCTTTTTCTATTGCCTGTGTATTAAATAAAGTTTTTTACTCTGCTTGTGTTTACCTATGCACACACAACTCACACACACATAACTTTGTATTCAGTAGTTCTTTGGGTTAGTGATGACAGTGAATGCCCCAAATGAGTGTAAAGAAATCACTGAGTGCAGTGCTGACTGAGTGCAATAGTGTAGTGATTATGGAACTGGGAGTACAATTATGTAGTGCTTATGGAACTGGGAGTGGAACAGCAAACTGCAACAGGGATGGGAACATTTTTACTGATTTTTATTTTAAAACAAAAGTTTTTTTACAGTATTTGGATTGAGGCGGTTTCTCTTTTTGGAAACCACCTCTCCAGCCTTAGAAAACACCCTTTCACAGGGCACCGATGATTATAAATGTATACAAACCTTGTTATGAGCAATCAATTCAAAATGCTCCCAGACAGGAGAAGTTCTCCTCTTTCTTGCTGGCTCCATTGTAAGGGCTCTAGGTTTGCCTTTAACGTTTGCACTCTAAGGCTTTCCCTACAGTCTAGTCTTAGAATAATAATAATAGCAATAATATATATATATATATATATATATATATATATATATATATATATATATATATATATACAATAATAACACTACTACCAATATATGTATATATATATATAGCAACTAGAACTAGATATAGGCTAATTTACTCTAATAATCTACTGAACTATGTATACTTTACTCTAATAATCTAATAATCTACTAAACTAAGTATAATGTAATATAATATATAATACAGGCTATGATATATAATGATAACTATGCTACTACAAACTCGCTACTACAACTCGCTACTCACTACTTCGTACAACCAACACTTCAACACCAATGCAAACGCCTACTGCAAAACCCACGAGAGGCGCGAGGTTTCGAACCACTTTTATCCGGAAGCGATACTCAGAATGAAGCAATGACGTATTCAACACAATCCGAGGCCTCGTTTGTTATCGTCATGTGATTTTCACGGAAACGACACAAGCCTCGAATCGGGGCTTCATCTGGAACGCCCCTTTTTGCTCGACACAAGCTCCGGAGCCTCGCTTCAGATGTCACATCACTACCAGGCAGGTCCGAGATACTGTTGTGGAGAAGTTTAAAGCCGTATTTGGATACAGAAAGATTTCCCAAGCTTTAAACATCCCAAGGAGCACTGTGCAAGCAATAATATTGAAATGGAAGGAGTATCAGACCACTGCAAATCTACCAAGACCCGGCCGTCCCTCTAAACTTTCAGCTCATACAAGGAGAAGACTGATCAGAGATGCAGCCAAGAGGCCCATGATCCCTCTGGATGAACTGCAGAGATCTACAGCTGAGGTGGGAGACTCTGTCCATAGGACAACAATCAGTCGTACTGCACAAATCTGGCCTTTATGGAAGAGTGGCAAGAAGAAAGCCATTTCTTAAAGATATCCATAAAAAGTGTTGTTTAAAGTTTGCCACAAGCCACCTGGGAGACACACCAAACATGTGGAAAAAGGTGCTCGAACTTTTTGGCAACAATGCAAAATGTTATATTTGGCGTAAAAGCAACACAGCTCATCACCCTGAACACACCATCCCCACTGTCAAACATGGTGGTGGCAGCATCATGGTTTGTGCCTGCTTTTCTTCTGCAGGGACAGAGAAGATGGTTAAAACTGATGGGAAGATGGTTAAAATTGATGGGAAGATGGTTAAAATTGATGGGAAGATGGTTAAAATTGATGGGAAGATGGATTGAGCCAAATACAGGACCATTCTGGAAGAAAACCTGATGGAGTCTGCAAAAGACCTGAAACTGGGACGGAGATTTGTCTTCCAACAAGACAATGATCCAAAATATAAATCAAAATCTACAATGGAATGGTTCACAAATAAACACAGGTGTTAGAATGGCCAAGTCAAAGTCCAGACTTGAATCCAATTGAGAATCTGTGGAAAGAACTGAAAACTGCTGTTCACAAACGCTCTCCATCCAACCTCACTGAGCTCGAGCTGTTTTGCAAGGAGGAATGGGCAAAAATTTTAGTCTCTCGATGTGCAAAACTGATAGAGACATACCCCAAGCAACTTACAGCTGTAATCGCAGCAAAAGGTGGCGCTACAAAGTATTAACTTACGGAGGCTGAATAATTTTGCACGCCCAATTTTTCAGTTTTTTATTTGTTAAAAAGTTTGAAATATCCAATAAATTTCGTTCCACTTCATGATTGTGTCCCATTTGTTGTTGATTCTTCACAAAAAATTACAGGACGAAAGGTTCAAGGGGAAAAAAGGTCAAAGTTCAAGGGGGCCGAATACTTTCGCAAGGCACTGTGTGTGTATATATATATATATGTGTATTAGGGGTGTAACGATTCATAGACTACATCGATGAATCGATTTATATTCCTATGATCCAACTACATCGATCTGTGCTCAGCAAGTTGGCCTTCCGGACAACATATATCGATCTAACATCGTTTTAAAAGGTAATCAATCGATTTTATCGATACTAGGAAATAACGCATTGGATTTAAGCAGGTCAGACTTTATATGGATGTTTTTTTTTAGCAGGTTTAATGATAAAGGCGTTAAACATTACTCGATTCAGTCATTCATTCGTGACAAGACAAAAAAGATCGCGTTGACTGTGACACACACACAGAGAAAGACTCGCGCCAGTATCGTGCGTGCGCACAAGACAGCACCCCACAATACAGTTCTCTTTCGCGCTTGAACGAACAATAACACACAATTATGCCAAAATGTCTTTTTGTCGAGTATCTTAACACAAGAGAGCAGTCTTACGATGGCCGTAAAGAGTTGTGACTCATGAGAGAATGAGGCGCGTGTGTGATCCGCGTCTCTGTCAGACTCAGGAGCGGCTGGTCTTAAAGGGACAGTACTACACAGTACAGTATCCACTAATTATCTCTGTCGTTAAAGTTAATCAAAGAAAAAAAAGGAACAGAGAAAAACACTCAATGCTCTTGACTAAATAACTTTGTAACTTTAATAAGGATTATTCTATAATTTATAATGTTTGCCGTGCAGACTGTTGAACTTAATTCAACTTAAAGGGTTAGTTCACCCAAAAATAAAAATTAAGTCATTAATTACTCACCCCCATGCTGTACCAACCCCGTAAGGCCTTCGTTCGTCTTCGGAACACAAATGAAGTTATTTATGATTAAATCTGAGAGGTGCATGACTGCTACATAGCAGGGGCGTAGCCAGAATTTTATTTTTGGGGGGTCCCGTCTTTAAATGAGGGGGCAACATAAATATATATATATATAGCCAGAATTGTATTTTATATAGCCTATACATGCCTATTCTGGTCATGCGGTGGCGACTCTAACATGTAAGGGTGGCGCTGCCAATAAAGCACCTACAAGCTGTCACAAAGAACCGGCTAAAGTAATGATTATGAATATGTAAAATATAGCAATGAGGTTTTTTAATTGTTTATTAATAAACAAGTGTTTTCTTTGTCGGCTAAGATGAAGTTGACGATGCTGACTCGCGATCTTCAGTCGGCCTAGTGAACGCGCCAGAGAGAAATGCACATTTCATAAGGATTACATAAGCAGAGAGCAGTCTGTAGTCTGTTTTCTTTCGTTTTGAATTGTTCTGTTTAAAAGTAGACATGTGAGGCAAGTAGGCTACCTTATATGCTGAGTTTCGGTTCATTTATGAGACGGGCTCCAGTTCACGCGCCGGCGCCTCCGTTTCTTATATCGTCTGCTATTTTTACTTCTTATTTATTAAATCCATCCAGGCAATTAGTTGATGAAACATTGATTAAAATTAAGATACAATTAATACAAAACGAAATTCAGGTTAAAGAAAGGTTTTGTGCTTTCTGTTTGATGTGTCTGTTAAAGTTTTAAAGCATCTTTTAGTGCCGCTTTCAGAGCTTTTTTTTGTTTTCCACTAAAACACGTCCATAACATTGTTTTTTTCCTCATAAATGCGAACACGAAAAATAAAATAAATATTTTATGTACTGTGGAGACTGAGAGGAAACCCTTCTTCATTCGGTGGGTATTACTTTGGTTTGCGCAGTGTATAGGCTAATTCACAATCACTAAAAAAAATTTTGCCTCCTAATTTTTTTTTTTTTTTAAGCAATCAGAAATCTGAGGGGGCCGGACATGTAAATGAGGGCGCCTAGGCCCACCCAGGCCCCCTCGTGGCTACGCCACTGCTACATAGGCTCCCTAAGGGAATGACACTTGACGGCCCAGAAAGTCATTAAAGAAAATGTTTAAATATTCCATGTCACAACAGTGGCTCAACTATAAGTGTATCAAGCGACGAGAATACTTTTTGTGCGAAAAAACTGAGGTGGATTTGAAGAGGACACTAGAACACAACAAAAACAAACAAAAATAACGACTTTATTCGACTATTCCTTTTCTTCCTTGTAGGCCTGAAACGAGACTTCGAGAGATTTCCACGACGCATGCGCGAGAATTGCGATCTCCTTCAACTACTTCATTTAAGTTCTCGCGCGTGCGCGTCGTGGAAATCTCTTGAATCTCTAGTTTATATCTATAATTAATTGATACCTGATTGATTCCCTTACAAGAAACAATGAATCTAGGAAACTTTACCCGCACTGTCCAGTATCCAGGTTATTTGTTTCAGTCACACTGGTTGAATTTTTGGCTAAAAAGTTACTGAATCGAAGTCACTGAATCGTTTCGGATCGTATCGTTCTAAATGAACCAATATCGTCCTTGAATCGTATCGACAACCACGAATCGTGATACGAATCGAATCGTTGTTAAAACGAATCGTTACACCCCTAATACATATATATATATATATATATATATATATATATATATATATATATATATATATATATATATATATATATATATATATATATATGTATGTATATATATGTATATATATATGTATATACACATACATACTAATAGGCCTATGTAGCCTATATTATATACATACTAATATTTTTTATAGATCCCAAAACAAGCAATGCTGCCAGACGCAAATATTGCATTGCAATATGCATATTTGCGGTGCAAGTGTTCTTGATTGGTGGGATATCGGATGAATTCCGCACGCATGTATAGGCCTATAGCTAACGCAGGTTAACTTCTAGCATTCCGCAGTGGGCATCCTCACATTATATATTGCCGACTAAACTATCAATTTGATCCAGAATTGCCTTTTTTGGATTATAAAGGTAAGAATGTAACGGTCTCTTCATTCCATTTGTGGCGTTTTCTGTCACCTTTTGACATTTTCCCTCCAAAACGCTGATACAATGTACACTCTTTCCTGACTGTCCAATAGACTTGAGTAAGAGACACGTTATTGGTTGTCGTTTGCTGAAAACGGTTATGAAACGAATATTACCCCAGGTTAAAATGTGTGTTTAGAACGACGATAACCCGAGGTTAAGCGAAGTCTTAAAAGCCTTAAAACGTGTGTGTAAACGTCTTTGCATTAATTCCGAAACTGCAAACAAACTTAAGCTAACTTTATTTTTCTGATGTTTTAGCTCGCTAAAAAGCGTACTTGTGCGTGCGATGTTTCTTGCCACTTGTTTTTTTGTTTGTTTATTTGTTTGTTTGTTTTTTACATCTAATGCAAAGACATCCTAACATTTTTAAAGTGACTGAAATGGCCAAATGCATCTTGTACTTACCATCTTTCTATTGGTTTCCACTCCTCCCTTCTTTCTCCTACACAAACACTGAGGGTGTGTGTTCCTTTGAGGATTTGTAGTCTTGACAAACAAACCTAAGGAGTGGAAGTCTTTGTCTTACAGGTTTCCCAAACGAATAATAAGATCAGTGCATAACGTGACATGATGGGATCTTTCTGTTCTCCGTGCCCTGCGACTTTTCAAGTTGATTTGAAGGCAAAGGCAAACATGCTTTAAATATGGAAAGATTTCTCCCATTATAACTTACAGGTAAGAATCACCAGCTCTATCTATCTACTCTTAAAAAATAAAGGTTCCAAAAGGATGTTTTTGATGCCATAGAAGAACTCTTTTTGGTTCTATTTTTTAGTTTTCTATTATGTCAAAGGTTCTTCTCCATTGATGTCAAATAACAAAGCAGGCTGTCTGTCTGTCTGTCTATCACTTTAACCAAGATACTTTTATTATTCACAATAGATGATTGAACTAATTTTTTGTCATTAGTTTAGCCACTGTTTTATGTCTTCTCAAACATCTCTCCTGTTCCTTTTGCCTGATATTTAGAGCAGGAAGTGGGATGGGTCGTGTGTACCTGATCGAGCCGGTCGTTTGCATGTACGCGTTTGCCATGTTTATGATCTACCCTCTGCTCCAGCAGTATGTGTACCGTAGGCTGTGGTTTGACTTGAGCGGAACAATCTACCCTGAAGAGAGTCTGTCTCACTGCTCAAACAACCACAGCTATGTCACCATTCACCAGGTGAGCGGTCACAGCCGTCACAGAGACATGATTCTTTTCATGATTCAGTCATGGCCACTTCTGAATTCTCTTTTTTTATCTTTTAATCTCTTCTTTAATCTTCTTTTTAATGGTTTGTATCTATGTTAAGGCATTTATCACATGTTCAGTGAAGATCTGAATCTAATGGTAATGATATTTTTTAGTTTTTGGCAACACAGGTTAGCTGCAGTCAATTAATCTATAACTTGTAAATGTACAAGAATGACAAACAAATGGATTGTTTCTAAAATATGCCAAGCTACTTTATGGAAAAGTTGTTGCATTGATCTAAAATGCTTATGGCAATGACAGCTGTATTAAGGACAGCAATTCTTTGTTTTTATTTAGTAGCATATTGATTTAATACCAGTTTAATTGAAATTATGGATATTGTTTACGTTTCTAGAAAAAATGCATAAATTGATCATATAGGGGAAATAAAAATGTCTGGGTTTAATGAAGCTAGAATAAATTAAAGGATACATATTTGGTGAAAAACTTTAAATGAAAATGAGAAATGTTGACTAACTGAAATAATCTTAAGTATAGAAGCACTAATATGAAATAAATCCTGAATATTTATATTAAAAAATTTGAATAAATAAAAAGACAAAAGCACATAACAAAAGCACTAACACTTAATATAAAATGCAAACTTTAATAGTACATAAATAATACTTTAAACTCTGGTCCAAGCCAATAAATTACTCCACAATGAACAATTGAATGCCAATTTAATATATATTTACTTAAATTCAGAGAAAGACAGATGAAAACCTTTGATACAGAATCAGGTTTGACATTCATTTTGTTTATTTAGTGCATTCAGCCTACTAGACTGTTTGGTGCGTCACTGTAAAGTTTACATTGATGTTCATATCTCAATAAAGGAGTTCTAGAGAACCGGTTATATTAGGTAAAGTTGAGCTCATGTTGTGTGTGAGAGAAAATTCCTTTTCAATTCACAAGCCTTTGTTGTGGGCTTGTCATTTGATACATTTGAAATACCATTATCCTATTTCTAGTTCACTTTCACTATCTACTTCTCTTTCTAACTAACTAGTCAATCAACTAACCTTTACAGGCATAACTAGCAGAATTTGTGGGTGATATTAAACATTTGAACCTCCAGTTCCCTTTCGTAGTCACTCCGAGTTACGTCGGATGACGGAGAATGGGGGTTTCGCCTAGAAGCCAATCCTCTTCGAGTATTAAAAAACGAGCCAATGGCAAGAAAATGCCATGGGTCTGCGGAATTTGCATAACGTATCCCCGCCTCACCACGTGGGTATAAAGGGAGGATGCGGACGCAAACGCAGCATGCTTTTGCTTCAGAGCCAAGAGAATCTCTTCACTCCACAGCCACAAACTGAGTTTACAAGTGACTCACCTCTTCGAGACGAGCGATCTCTCCAGTGTTGGTGTGACGGCGGTTTCCAGCGAGTCTTCACATTGCCTGCGATCTGTGCAGTGGTCTGCCAGACTTTGTGCTTTCTCCCTGGTCGCCTCAGCATTGCAGAGTTTTTTCCTCTCCTAAAAGAGCTGCACGTGGCACGTCTTTTTAAAGATGTCTCGCCCGTGTTCTTCTGGTTGCGGCCGATATCTGTCATCTTCTGATGGGCACGAGCGCTGCTTTGTGTGTCTGGGCTTTGAGCATGCTAAAGCAGCGCTCGTGGATGACTCATGTTCCTTCTGTGGGAACATGGCCATCGCAACACTTAGATTGAGACTCAATGATCTATCAGTGAGAGTCCCCGCGTCCACCACCCGTCCTGCTTCCTCCACGAGAGGTGGTAGTTCGGCTGGGGGACAGGGTGATCTGAGGGTGACGGTGTGGAGCAATCCGACGATGCGTCCTCGGACCACACCCCCCTCCGCTGTGTTGCAACCCGCGAGTGCCGCGGTGATTCAGGCGGGTACTTCTTCGGAGGTCCCGCGTGTTTCATTCGGCGCTCCAGAGGAGGACGCGATGTCAATCGCGGCATCACAAGGTGGGCTAGAGTCTTCGGGAAGTGAGGATGCGGCTGCGTTGCCTCCTTTGGGAGTCCCAGCGTTGCCCGTGTCGGATCCCGAGATGACGGCCATGCTGTCCCAGGCAGCCGCGGCTGGACGATTGGTTTTTGGGTGCGGCTGCCGCCTCACGGCCTCAGCCAACCCCAATTCCTTTCTTCCCGGAGCTGCATGAGGAGCTGTCGAGATCATGGAAGGCTCCCTTGACCTCCCGTGAACGCTCGTCAGCTTTCTCCGCCTTTCCTCCCCTCGATGGCGCGGCTGCCCATGGGTACACTGGGATTCCCCCGGTGGAGCGCTCTGTTGCGATGCAACTGTGTCCTCAGAGTGCCTCCTCTCGTGGTAATCCTAAGCACCCGTCCAAGGCCTGTAGGTTCTCGTCATCTATGGTGGCGAGGTCTCACAGAGCTGCAGGACAGGCGGCTGCTGCTTTGCATGCTATGAGCACCTTGCAGGTCTACCAGGCCCAGCTGCTCAGAGACGTGCACGAGGGCAGGACTGACCCAGGGACGTTCAACGAACTGCGTGCCGCCACTGACCACGCTCTCCGGGCGACGAAAGTGGCCTCACGCTCCCTGGGTCAGGTGATGGACACTAACGTGGTCCAGGAGCGTCACCTATGGCTCAACCTGGCCGATATACGGGACACCGAGCGGACTCGTCTGCTCGATGCCCCCATATCCCAGGCTGGCCTTTTCGGCGGTGCGGTTGAGGACTTCGCCCAGCAGTTCTCAACCGCCCAGAAGCAGTCTGAGGCGATTAAACACATTCTGCCCCGACGGCCAGCTGCTGCCTCCACCCAGCCGTCGGTGCAGACGTCTCAGCCTGCTTGCCGCCGAGGGCGCCCTCCTGTGGCTCCCGCCCCTCCCGCACGGCCCCAGCAGCAGCCTTCACCCGGGCCGCGTCGTCGAGGAAGCCGCAGGAAGGCGCCGCAGCCCCCTCAGGCCCCGCGCCCCGCTAAACGCCAGGCCAAGCGGCGTTCCTGAGACGGGCTGCTCAGTGATGGCATCGGATCTTTCTCAGGTGGCGGTAGCAGGCCCCCTCCTTCCCCCGGTGGAGGGCCGGGGGGAGAATCTTTGGTTCTCCACTCCCCGCTGCTCACCCACGGGTGGGCAGCACCCTATTGTGGTTAAAGAAAGATTTGACACCATCACTGAGCACACAGAGCTGGATGGCAGTGCGCGACGCCCCCGTGCCTCCCCACTCTCGTCCTCCTCTGTCCCTGAGGGCGAGGATGACAGTGCGTGCCGTCCCCGGACCACAGCGCTCTCATCCCCCTCTATCGCCAGACCCCTGGCAGAGCAGACCCCCGTGGAACGCTGGTCCTTCCCTGATCTCCTCTGTCAGGGCGCGGAGCATGACTGTGCACGCGCGCAGGGTCGCTATGCCACCCTCGCCTGTGCCGGTCACTCCGCTCCGCTGCCCCTCCGGGGGGACGCCTGTGGCTCGGATGATTCCACTGGATCAGTTTTTGGGGGCTTGGTTAGAGCTCCCCAATCTGTCCCGTTGGGTCACCCGAACTATCAGGCTCGGCTATGCGATTCAGTTCGCACGGTCTCCTCCCCACTTCAGGGGAGTCCGCTTTACTATGGTCGGTGGCAACGCCCCGGTCATGAGAGCGGAGGTTGCTACCCTGCTGGCGAAGGGTGCAATCGAGGCTGTCCCTCCAGCCGAGATGAGGTCAGGGTTTTACAGCCCCTACTTCATTGTCCCCAAGAAAACCGGTGGGTTACGGCCAATCCTGGACCTGCGCGTCTTGAACCGCTCCCTTCACAGGCTGCCGTTCAAGATGCTCACGGCCAAACGCATTTTCGAATGCGTGCGGCCACAGGATTGGTTTGCAGCGATAGACCTGAAGGACGCCTACTTTCATTTCTCCATTTTACCTCGACACAGACAGTTTCTTCGGTTTGCTTTCGAGGGGCAGGCATACCAGTACGCGGTTCTCCCATTCGGGTTGGCTCTGTCTCCTCGCGTCTTCACGAAAGTCGTCGAGGCAGCCCTTGTTCCTCTGCGTGAACACGGGGTTCGCATCCTGAATTGTCTCGACGACTGGCTAATATTAGCTCACTCTCGAGTCCAGGTTTGCGAACACAGAGACCTAGTGCTCCGGCACCTAGCCCGTCTGGGCCTTCGGGTCAACTGGGAGAAGAGCAAACTTTGCCCCGTGCAGAGGATCTCTTTTCTCGGTATGGAGATAGACTCGGTCGCCATGTCCGCGCAGCTTACGAGCGAGCGCGCACACTCTGACTTGTCTTCGATAGTTCGAGGGCAAGAGTGCGGTCCCACTGAAACTTTTTCAGAGGCTCCTGGGGCATATGGCATCCGCAGCCGCGACAACGCCACTCGGATTGCTTCATATGAGACCGCTTCAGCTGTGGCTTCGCGATCAAGTCCCGAGGTGGGCATGGCATCGCGGTACGCTCAGAGTTCTAATAACTCCAACCTGCCGTCAGACCTTCACCCCGTGGTGGAACCTCAGCTTTCTACGGGCCGGAGTTCCCCTAGAACGAGTTTCCAGGCATGTTGTTGTCTCCACAGATGCCTCTGCCACGGGCTGGGGCGCCATGTGCAATGGACATGTAGCCGCGGGCTCCTGGACAGGACCCCAGCGCCTCATGCATGTCAATTGCCTCGAGTTGCTGGCAGTACGCCTTGCCCTGCACCGCTTCCATGCGTTGCTCCAGGTTCAACACGTACTAGTCCGTTCAGACAATACCGCGACAGTAGCGTACATCAACCGTCAGGGTGGTCTACGCTCTCGCTGTATGTCGCAACTCGCACGTCACCTCCTCTTATGGAGTCAGAAGCACTTGAGGTCCCTTCGTGCTTTTTACATTCCAGGAGTGCGGAACCTTGCACCCGACGAGCTGTCACGGCTCCGACCAACCTCTGGCGAATGGCGACTCCATCCCCAGTCGGTCCAGCTGATATGGGACCAGTTCGGGGACGCACAGATAGATCTGTTTGCCTCCCACGACTCATCCCATTGCGCCCTGTATTACTCCGTCCGAAGGCACGTTTGGCACGGACGCACTGGCGCACAGCTGGCCGCAGGGCCTATGCAAATATGTGTTTCCCCCAGTGAGCCTTCTCGCACGGACTCTGTGCAAGATCAAGGAGGACGAGGAGCAGGTCATTTTGGTCGCCCCATACTGGCCCACCAAGACCTGGTTCTCCGAACTGATACTTCTCGCGACAGCACCTCCTTGGCCAATTCCTCTGAGGAAGGACCTCCTTTCTCAGAGACGGAGCACCCTATGGCACCCTCGTCCCGATCTTTGGAGACTCCTTTTTGTGGCTCCTGGACGGGACGAGGCAGGTTTGAGTACCCTGCCACCAGCGGTGGCGGCTACCATCACTTCCGCTAGAGCATCGTCCACAAGACATGTCTATGCGTTGAAGTGGAACCTCTTCGTCAACTGGTGCTCTTCTCGCCGAGAAGACCCCACGAGATGCTCGATCAGTATCGTGCTTTCCTTCCTGCAAGACGGGTTGGAGCGAAGGCTGTCTCCCTCCATCCTGAAGGTGTATGTGGCCGCTATCGCAGCTTATCATGAAGCAGTTGAAGGTAAATCTCTTGGAAAGCACGACCTGGTCATCAGGTTCCTGAGAGGAGTGAGGAGACTGAATCCTCCTCGCCCTCCTCTCGTTCCCTCTTGGGACCTCTCAGTGGTGTTAAATGCCCTGCAGAGGGGTCCCTTTGAGCCTCTGCAATCAGTTGAGATTAAATTCCTGTCAATGAAGACGCTCCTGGTTGCACTGGCCTCTATCAAGAGGGTAGGGGACCTGCACGCATTCTCCGTTGACGAAGCGTGCCTGGAGTTCGGGCCGGCTCACTCTCACGTGATCCTGAGACCCCGGCCTGGATATGTGCCCAAGGTTCCTACCACTCCCTTCCGGGACCAGGTGGTGAACCTGCAAGCGCTGCCCCGGGAGGAGGCAGACCCAGCCTTGGCATTGCTCTGTCCAGTACGCGCTCTCCGTGCTTACGTAGACAGAACGCAGTGTTTCAGGACCTCAGACCAGCTCTTTGTCTGTTATGGTGGGAGCCAGAAGGGAAGGGCTCTCTCAAAGCAGAGGTTGTCTCACTGGATAGTGGACACCATTGCTTTGGCTTACCAACAGCAAGGTCGACCGTGCCCCCTTGGTGTGACAGCGCACTCCACCCGGAGTGTGGCTTCCTCTTGGGCTCTAGCGCATGGCGCCTCGCTGGCAGACATCTGCAGAGCTGCAGGCTGGGCGACACCCAACACATTCACCAGATTCTATAATCTCCGAGTGGAGCCTGTGTCCTCTCTTGTACTCGCTCACCCGGCCAGTACTTGACCCGCTCAGGTATCTTCGCTTGCTCGCCATTCCACTCCACGGACTGGATAAGTGCGATTATTCCTCAGCTGAGCCTTCTATTGAAGCCCTGAGTTCCTCCAGCACTGTTGATGCTGGCGCCAGTGTTATTGCCTGGGCGTCGGCTAGGTGCCTCCGTGTGCATGGTTCCTGCTAGTAACCCCCACATGTGTATTTCCACCGTAAGCCTCTCTGAGCATGTGTCTTCCCTCGGCAAGCCACCTTGCCACTCCTGGAGTTGAATTCTTGCCACCCTACGGGTTGGTACTCCAGTGTTCCTCCATATGTAGCCCCCTTGGGCCATATGTGTATTCGTAAGTCCTCCCTACGGGTAGGCATACTGCGGCATATCTCCTCTGAGATATGCTCCCCAGTGTACCTTGGTATTCCTGTGCTAAGTAGGACTCCTCGTCCGTGCTAAGTTCACGACAGGGGATCAGACTTTCGCAGGGCACTGGAAGACAGCTGTGAAGGTGGCGTGATTTCACGGGGACCCCCATTCTCCGTCATCCGACGTAACTCGGAGTGACTATGAAAGGGAACGTCTCGGTAGGGAACGGAGACGTTACGTCTCCCTGCCACTTCCGCTGTACCGCTGGGTAGACGCCGGAGTTCAGTCTCGGCTCCTCAGCGAAGACATGCTGCGTTTGCGTCCGCATCCTCCCTTTATACCCACGTGGTGAGGCGGGGATACGTTATGCAAATTCCGCAGACCCATGGCATTTTCTTGCCATTGGCTCGTTTTTTAATACTCGAAGAGGATTGGCTTCTAGGCGAAACCCCCATTCTCCGTCATCCGACGTAACGTCTCCGTTCCCTACTCAGGGAACCAGGGTTACATCCGTAACCGAGACGTTTTTCTCTCCTCTCTCAGGCAGTGCAGAAGGAGACGTCTCTTTTCCTCCTCAAGAGTGAACTGTGCTTCCTCGTTCCCAGTCTCATATCCGCGCTGCTCCTGGTCTCGTACAGCGACTACTGTGGGCGTAAAGTTGCCATCGTTCCTCCACTGATGGGCGACACTCTGTTTTCGCTGAGCTACGTTTTGGTCAGTAGATTCTCCTTCAGCCTCAATTACCTGCTAGCTGCCTCCTTCCTAACAGGCCTGATGGGCGGACCCACCACTCTGATCGGCGGATGTTTCGCCTATGTGGCAGATCTCTGCGGAGAAGATCCAGAAGGACAGAAGACTGTCCGAATGGCTCGACTGGACATGCTTTTAGGGGTTTTGTCTGGCTTAGCTTCTCTGTGTACTGGATTCTACATTGAAGCAGCTGGCTTCACTTGGCCCTTCCTCACCGCTGCGTTTGTGCATCTGATAAACCTCCTCTATGTGCTGGTGTTCTTAAAGGAGTCCCTGGTTCTTCCAAATCCCATTCTGTCTACGTCCAGCTGCTCAGATTCAGAAGCCCCTCGGCTCCGACAGTCTCAGGCTCTTACCGCCCGTCTGCAGGGCGTCTACCTGCTCTTTGCGGCCTCCAAGGGGAGAAGGAACGTAGTGCTGTTGCTCATGCTTGCTGCTTTTGCCTTTTTTAGGGTGATTATGATAATTCTGATCTTATTCACAAGCTCCATCAGTTTGGGGAACATCATAAGTAAGGGTGAAGTGTTTACTCTTTGTGCCTCTTGTGGCAAAAAACTGAATTGCAAAAATAATGATCAGGTTATATTGACAGGTTATACTATAAGCTGAAGTCATACAATACTGTACAATTGACCCGTTTCAGCTTCAGAGTAAAAATTACAAATAAATAAAATAAAAGGGTAATTACACATTTTTATTTATTTTTTTAAGAGAGAGAAATGTCAGCAAAAATGCATTACATTAAATGGAAAAGACACTTTTTTAATCTTACAAACAATTTCTATTTTCAAATAAATGCTGTTTTTTAAACTGTTTTTATCACTGTCAGCATTGATAATAGCATTGATAATAAGAAATGTTTCCTGAGCAGCAAATCAGCATAATAGAATGATTTTTGAAGGTCATGTGACACCGAAGACTAGAGTAATGATGCTGAAAATTCAGCCTTGCCATCACTGGAATAATTTTTAAATCTGTTAAAGCCGAAAATAGTTATTTTAAAATGTAATAATATTTCATAATATTACTGTTTTTCTATATTTTTGATCAAATCTCTTGGTAACTTCTATAAGAAACATTTTTAAAAATTCCAACCTATCCCAAACTTTTGAACAGTAGTGTATATATGCAAAAATAAAAGTAATGTACTTTGTGTGTGTGTGTGTGTGTCCCTCACAGTTAGCTCTGCAGGGTGGCATGTCTATCTTCATCTTGTATGAACTGAACACTCCTCTGTGCTGGAGTGAGGTGTTAGTGGGTTATGGCTCAGCTCTCTCCACTGCTATCTATCTGGTGAGTTTTGCCGGTGTGGCACTGCTGTCCCGCTGTGTGCCTGATGCCTACATCATCCTTCTGGGGTTGATGTCTGTGGCAGCCGGCCTCATAATGGCAGCGTTTGCAAAGTCTACCTTGCTCATGTTCCTAGGTAAGACTGAGTTTGGACATTGGAGTTTCTAATGGATGGATGGATGGATGGATGGACTGTTTTCAGGTAAAACAATGGTGTATGTTTTATTCATTGCAGTGCGGCTACCTTTGCTGCTGTCCATCATGCCGACTCCTGTCCTACGATCCATGATGTCCAAAATAGTGTCTGGATCTGAGCAAGGTAAGAAACTTAATAGTGTAGAACATAATAGAATAACTTTTTAAAATAATTTTCAGTTCAGTTTAATCATTACAGTATTTTGCACATCATTCCCACCTAGCAAAATAAATCCAGGTGTTGCACAAAAAAAGTAGGACATTCCCAATTCACATGAACTCTGAATTATTGATGGCTGTTGTAAGGTTGTTTCTTGTGCCTGTGTGTTTGTGTACAGGTGCCATGTTTGCGTGTATAGCCTTTGTGGAGATGTTGAGTGTTGGCGTTTCATTTACAATGTTCAGCAGCATCTATGCATCTACACTGTCCTGGTTTTCCGGGTTTAGTTTCCTGCTGGCTGCAGGCCTCACTGTCATACCAGCCACCCTGATCTGGTGAGTGTCCCACCGCTATATTATCCTTGGTAAAACATGTTTTTATTCAAGAAATAATTCAGCCAAAAATGTAAACTGTTATTTATCAAACTTTCTGAGGTCATAGTGTAACAAAATCCAATGCAAGGCCTTAATTTTTAGGTGCATAGCAAATAATTTCCAATGATGATTGATATTATTATCTGTTTAATTCTATTTAAAATGGTCAAAGATTACATTTTGAAATGTAACTTGTACTGTAAATCTTCCCTTTAGTGTTATTCTTTGTCTCCGTCTGGATGTGTATGAAGAATCTATGATACTGACACAGGAGAGCATGGAAGACCACACAGAAATCTTTGAAATTCCACCATGACATGGACACCGGGAAGTCTTTGACACGACAATAGTGTCCTCTAGTGGAATGTTAGGATAATTACGGGAATGGAGAGGTTACAACTCTGGGACTAAGAACTCTGATCTGAACGTCCAAAAGATGTTCTTGATTTCTTCTTCTCCTAAATGAATGATTCTTAATGATGAAGAACAGCTTGAAGACTTCCATTTGGAAAAAATGATTAAAGAAATTCTGTTTTTACTGTAGATTTTATTTATTTTCATGCATACTTCTATAAGAATATAAAATTAGCATTTGAAAGTTGCATAACACTGATATACTTTCTGAAATAATGACATTGTATTTTTTTAAATAAAGTCATTTGTAAACCTAATTTGCGTCACAATTTTATGGTTATATATATGACATAATTCCTACAACATGTAATAAACTGAAATATGTGTAAAACATGGCACATAAGAAAATAATGTAAAACTTAATAAATGACTAGCACACATCTGTAGACTTTGTGAATATTCAGCGGTCATTTCTTCATGAAGTGACTGATGATGTCCATGGGCAGAGGGAAGATGATGGTGGAGTTCTTCTCAGCTGCGATGGTGCTGAGAGTTTGGAGATATCTGAGCTGAAGTCCGGATGGAGACTCTGCGATCACCAGAGACGCCTCCTTCAGAGCCCTGGATGCATTCATCTCTCCCTCTGCTGAAATGACCTGCATTATCACAAAACAGTATTAAGGTGTGGCATCACATACAGAGCCAATGCACACAGAAACCAAACGTTGCATGTCGCCAGGCTTCTTTTTGTTTTTTTATCATTAAAATACATTAGGACATATTAGGAAGGTTTGGCTGTGACACTCACTTTTGCTCTAGCCTCACGGGTTGCTTCGGCCTCGGCCGCCATAGCTCTCTGCAGCTGCTGTGGTAGTTTAACATCTTTAATCTCCACCCGCTCCACCTTGATACCCCACGAATCTGTGGCCTCATCTAGAGTCACCTGTAGCAGGGAGAAGAATTGTTGGACAAACTGCAGTTATAATTGGGGGAACTTTTGTCTCTTTTTCTCAGGCACACCTGCATACTGTGGGAGATGCTTTCTCGGTCAGAAAGGACCTCAGCCAGGTTCTTGGTCCCCAGGACGTTCCTCAAGGTGGTCTGGGCCAGTAGGCGGGTGGAGTAATCCGCATTGGACACGTTTGCCACTGAGGCAACAGGGTCACTTACACGGAAGTACACAACACCATCCACAGATATTGTCACTGAGTCTTTGGTCAATATCTAAATGCAAACAAAAATATGGAAACTTAGTAGGCTAAATGCTTAAGTTAATGCCTAAGTGTGAGTCTTAAACTGATAAATGTAGGCAACATTTTGTATTAAACGTTAGGCTGTACAACAATTGACTGAGTCATGTGGTCGTTCGAACTTTTGTTCAAAAACACTGATTCATTCAGGAATAAAACAAGGGACATCTTCATTAGTGAGTCAGTCATTCACTTAGGCTGAATTCAAAATTGCATACTGCTATTACAATTTTTCCCATATATTATGGCACAAATAGTAAAAATATTATGCTAAAATAATTCAGCCTTAAACTTTGCGCTCAAAAACAGTTTCATTCAAGCATGTGGCTTATGAGTGAATCGTTCACGGAAATCGAAACACTGATTCGTTCAGGAACGACAGTTTGTTACTTGCTATAAGACATAGCAGTTACTGTATGTCCACTTTTACTTCGATTGGAACTATTTTTGTTGGTGGAGCTAAATTAGACAAATTAATAGCCAATTTTGTTTGTTAAATGTAAGTAAGGCTACTCAATATTAACTTCTCGTTTATTGCGTATCTACTTGACCTCTTGGGGAGGGATGTCAAACGAGATGGTTCTCAGATCCACTTTGACAAAAGAGTCCGTGCAGGGGATAACGAAGAAGATTCCTAGAACACAAGTAATTATATTTGTTTATTGATATGTGTTATACACATTGATTCATTATTTGTCCTAAACTGACTCATTGTACAGGAGTTTGACCTTGTAGGTCATTGTTTTAAGAACAAGTTCTGTAAAAGTCCTCAGCTGGTGTTAACAATTGAAAAATGAACATATCAGAGGAACACATTAAAAGCTGGTGTTAATCCAGCATTTGTTTAGCCGAGAGACGGAAAGTTTCTTACTAAGTTCTAAAGAAGGTACTTAACGTTCTTGTTTACCTGGTCCTTTGGCTTTTCGATCTGTTATCCGCCCCAGTCTAAATATGACAGCACGCTCATACTCTTTCACAATCTATAAAACAGCAACGAAACACATAAAGTGGGTTATAAACATTTGAACAACACGTTCAGGCATCTGCTTCCTCTTCAAATGCAAGACTTATGACTTATATCAGGAAAGTGTTTTGTTATTTTATTTTATAAGATTAATTATTAAAATTATAGTATAAATAAGTGAAATACCGATATGAGTTGAAATTTTGAAATGTGAAAATGTATATAATACATTACTTTTATTATTTGAGATGAAAAAATATGCTGTATGATACAAGAGTCATGAAACCAGTACAAAACCAGCCGAGAATCAAGTGTCAATGACAGTGACACTAAACATCAAACCACAATAAACAAAACTGGTTCCAGAGAGCCTAGTAATAGTAATAAATACTTTTCAAGATTATCTGTTTTCTTTGTTCTATTGTGGTTCATACCTTAATGCTTATGAAAACGCTGATTGGAAATATTAAGATGCTGAAAAATGAAGAGATAATCACAAGGATCCATCCACAGCAACCCAAACCCCCATTATTTTCACCTGCAACAACAGAAAACATTCTCACAAACAGCACATGACTAACATGAAGTTAAATAAGAAGTCAAACCCAAAGTGTAGCAGTTGACTACTAAACTTAAAATGAGCATTTTATTTAGATGGTTTTGTTTGCAGAGGTGCTAGCAACTTATCTATGACACTCAAACCGTGAACCACATCTTATCTTTTACCCTTAATCCCAGTGATGTAGTGGTGCCTGGAGAAGTGGGCATACTCTTAATTTATGCCCCCAATATTTTTTTAAGCGTCCCAGCAAAGGATGAACGCTCTGTGTTATAAACAGTGACATGTAAGACTAGTCTTGCATTAGTATTGGATATGCAAGACTATAGAATATAGAATATAATGAATACAATAGAACACATAGAATCACTATTCTTGCATATCAGGGCCATACGTAGGGTTTCTAAATCCAGGTCCCATCAATTTGCTAGGGGGGTTGGGGGGCATGCTCCCCCGAGAAAATTTTGATTTTCCTGATCTCGACATGAGCATTTTAAGGTGTTTTGATGGCCAAAAAAATGGACAACAGTTAGCTTTAAAGCATGAAGTATTTGATCAGATTCTTAAACATGGGAATCAGTTCCAGTTTCAGCTACTTTTTCTTTCCTAAATTAATCAATGTTTTTGGACTAATCTCTTCATTTAATTAATGGTTCAATTGCTCACTCATAAAGTCACTTGTCGCCGCCTTCTGGCTTAATGATGCAAGTTGCGCAAACACAGAAGCGGAGTGATACAAACAGTGAAAAGTCGAACACATTCTACGTTATACAAATATATTTATACAATAATAATGGCAATATATTTAATAGGGTGCTTGTGTTAAATTGAGCTTAATTTCCACTGTCTTTGATAAAACTGATTATTTCTGTCGGTCATTTAAAACTTCTATCGAAAAACAGCCGTATATTTTAGCTACTTGTATCTTATATCGCACTGTATGATCGTTAACTGAAGTGAAGCGTCGCGTTGGGATTCGCGCTCGGCTCGCGCTTCTGTCAACAAAAACCCTGCATGCTTTGATTGGTTTCAAACATTTTGACAGTGAGCGGGTGTTTGAGTGTTGAAGCAGATCAGATGAGAAGGTCAGTATCGTCGCGATGGGAGAATCATTGCAGCAACAAATTAGATTTAATATTTAGGGGTACGACCCTGACTGGGAGTTTTTTATTCACGAGATTGGATTAGCAACTAAATGATGCGCATCAGAGGGGATTTAGAAGTGGGTATACGCAATGCCGACTGAAAAAGAAGTGGGTATACGCCGTATACCTGTGTATACCCTGCACTACACCACTGCTTAATCCTGAGTAAAAGCACTTTACACCATTACAATCAGTATTGGCCCCTCACTGGATCAACAGTATACTAGCTCAGATAAATGTGTCACCAGGGAGACCCTCATCATCATAAATCGATTCTTGGTGGCCCTTTATGAGTAGGTGAACATTGGCCCACAAACCCTCTCATTACTTATCATATATGTAAGTGTGATGGATAAGGCTACACTGATTTTTCCACACACCATTTGCAACCAAGGCCATGGTTTATGCGGTCTATCATACTCATTTAAGAGAAAAATAAGTGCGTACATTATCACATTTGACATCATGTTCACATGCAGTGTTAACGGTAATGACTCTGATTACAGTCAAGAGTCAGACTATTTTGTGTCGAAATGCTTAGAGCAATCTATTCACTTAAAATAAGAAATCATGAAACTATAATACACTCTCAAATGCACTTTCTCCACTCTTAATCTGATGTGATTATTCAAATTAGAATAATGGGCCAACTCCAAAACCTCAAAATGCTGAAAGGTTCTCTGACAGTCACCTTCTCTTTTTCACCTATATTGAGAATCATTTAATTTTACAGAAAAATCATATAAAAATAAATGTATAATTACATTGTAATAAATGTATAATAAGACTGTAACAAATGTATAATTAATTTTTTTACACTACTTTTTTCAAAAAGAATCGCTACTTTTTTCAAAATGAATAATGTAACAAAATAATAACGTAACAAATGTATAATAATAATAATGTAACAAATGTATAACAACACTGTAATAAATGTATAATTAGATTCTAATAAATGTATAACACTAATCTATAATTACATTGTAAAAAATATAATTACATTGTAACAAATGTATAATAACACTGTAATAAATGTATAATTACATTGTAATAAACGTATAATTACATTGTAAAACAATGTATAAGACTGTAACAAATGTATAATTACTTTTTACACTACTTTTTTCAAAAAGAATCGCTATTTTCAAAAGTGATTCGCTACTTTTTCAAAATGAATCGCTACTTTTTAAAAAAAATAATGTAACAAAATAATAATGTAACAAACGTATAATAATAATAATGTAACAAATGTATAATAACACTGTAATAAATGTATAATTACATCGTAATAAACATATAATAACACTGTAATGTATAATTACATTGTAATAAACACATTTTTTACACTACTTTTTTCCAAAAGAATCGCTAATTTTTCAAAAAGAGTCGCTACTTTTTTCAAAAAAGAATCACTACTTTTTTCAAAAAAGAATCACTACTTTTTTCAAAAAAGAATCGCTACTTTCTCCAAAAGAATCGCTACTTCTTTCAAACAGAAAAAATACTTTTTTCAAACAGAAAAAATACTTTTTTCAAACAGAAAAAATACTTTTTCAAAAAAGAATCGCTACTTTTTTCAAAAAGAATCGCTACTTTTTCAAAAGGAATCGCTACTTTATTCAAAAATTATCGCTACTTTTTCCAAAAGAATCGCTACTTGCTCCAAAAGAATCGCTACTGTTTTCAATCAGAATCGCTACTTTTTCCAAAAATAATCGCTACTTTTTTCAAAAAGAATCGGTACTTTTTCAAAAGGAATCGCTACTTTTTCAAAAGGAATCGCTACTTTTTTCAAAAAGAATAATGTAACAAAATAATAATGTAACAAATGTATAATAATAATAATGTAACAAATGTATAATAACACTGTAATAAATGTATAATTACATTGTAATAAACGTTTAACAACACTGTAATGTATAATTACATTGTAATAAACGTATAATTACATTGTAATAAATGAATAACAACACTGTAATAAATGTATAATTACATAGTAATAAATGCATAATATGACTAAAAAATGTATAATTAATTTTTTTATACTACTTTTTTTTTTAAATCGCTACTTTTTAAAAAAAAGAATCGCTACTTTTTCAGAAAGAATCACTACTTTTTCAAAAAGAATCGCTAGGGCCTTACAGGGTCAAATGACTGGCAGCTATGGCTGCCAAACAAAAACCATAAAATTAAAGTAAAATATGCTAATTTAAATAAAGTGCAAAAAAATTTAACAGAAATGTAATGTCACCATGAATGAGATCAGTATTTGCTTTAGTTGGGCTCATGACCCTTGAGTTTTTAACATTACTGATATATGATATAATTTTGTGTCAAATCTCTGAATATATTAGTTGAGATTACATAATATATAGAGAAACTTTAGTTTTTTACAAAGTCTATGGTATTGTTGAGTTCAGAGTTGTTGAGATTCATGCGTTGATTATTGATGTCTGAGTGACTCTATGTGATCCTATCAAAACATTTTCTGTATAATGACTTCATAAAATCTATCACAGCACTGTAGGATTTTCTGCACCAGTATTGACATGCAAAATTAACAACTAACATTTAACGACTTAATCAGATCTTAGACTTCCGTATCCATAAATCAGGCCACTACATGATGGCATTCATCACTAAAACGTGACCAAGATCATCTGATTTGAGTTTCTCTTGGATTCCTACCATAACAAATATGTGAGACACAGTTAAAGCAACCAGAGAAAAACTGAAGGGTCAAGACTAGAGCCCAACTAAAGCAAACACTGATCATCAAAATGGTGACATCAAACTTTATTATTTCAGAGCTGCCAATTCTCAGCATTCGCCGTGAGACTCACGCAATTGACCCTTTTCACACGCTCTCACGCCACACATCCATTTTCTCACGCATAGAAAAATCGCGGACAATGAGGACACTGACACCGACAGAGAAGGTAACTTTTGATATGGAACAAATTCTCAGCTCTCAGATTCTATCCATATTTTTAGAGATTCAAACAACAAATACCGTTCTGGTGCTTTTAAATGTGACATCGCTGTAGCGCCAGTTAAAATGGCACGTGATTCAGTAGCTCTCACCCCCCGACAACAAATCTCACTCCCCCCTCCTCCCCTCCCCGTCAACAAATCTCACTCCAAGCAAAAATCAAAAGTTGGCAGCTCTGTTATTTTCAATAAAACATCAACTTCTAAACCTCTGTTAATTCTCAATAAGAAAGTAGGTATGAAAGAAATAAAGTCTGGATTGTAATAAGTGAAGATGCTGAGATCTTGAGAGATCTGTAAGTGTTTAATGTTCTGTTGGGATTTAAAATGTTTCTCTATGGTCTGCTTTGTGGGTCACCATTGTGCTGAAGAGTAGAGCCTGTGCTTCAGTCCAGGATGAGCAAAGAAACAGATGTTATGCTGCATGTTGCTTTATCTAACTGCCAGTCATCCTGTTGCTGATGCAGTGACATAGTCACAGTAAATCATGCATGTAGTTAACTGCAAGAGATTCACTTTTTACAGTGAATGTGTTTTTTAGTAAAAATTCAGGAAATATATTTGAAATAACTGTTTCTGTTAAAAAGTGTAATGAAGATATCTGTAAAAGTATTTTGCACTTATTTAAATTAGGATATTTTACATTCATTTTATGTTTTTTTGCATGGCAGCCATTGCTGACAGTCAGTTGACTGTTTTTTTATGGGTTTTTTTTTACAGTGGTGTTTGACACGCTTGAATAGCTAGCGACACACTATTTGCGTGTAATACCATTAACTTCAAGCTTAGTTAACCTTTCTTGTCTGTTAATTATATATAAACAACATCTGACTAGGAATACTAAAACTACAACTGTACTATGTACTGTATATTTCTTTCTTTCTCTTCCCTCATGCAGGAACAATTGTGAACCGGTGTGGCAAATTGACTACTTTGCAAATCAAATACTAATGCAAATTATATAAACCTAACAGATGATAGTTAAGGAACACAAACTCAGTCAACAGTAAACCATACTAAAGTGCTGTAGTAGTTTTAGTTAAGATGGTTACTCTCTTACTGTATAATATTCTCAGCATGTTACATGTTAAAGTTCACAGTTCAAGGACAGAAGGACAGAAAAAAAAAACAGAGAGATCATCTTACTGATTAGATTCTGCTTGCTCTGGGCACCTCGCTCCACCTCAGACTCCATTTCCATGCGGTTGCGTTGCTACACAGTGTGTAGAAGACAGCACTGGCTTTGTGGGTAACTGAGAGTTGTATTTGTACTGCTAAAGCACTTCCCATGAAGGGTGTGGCCTTGCTTGCAATGCAATTAGAAGATCATTTACAGACTCTAATGGCCTTATGACACCACTCACTGTATGTTATCTAGCTGATGTTTTTAATGAAGTTTAATGTGATTTCTCTGAAACACTTCCGTTCGTTTTAGCCAGTGTGCTTCCCCCATAAACGTTTGAACTATATTTACTATATAAATATTACCATTGTATTACTTATATCTAGTCTTGTGAGGATTTCCATTCATTTTTTACATAGAGGAACTTAAGTCATAAGGTAGTATTGCATAAATCCAAGTAAAAGGGAACTAAAGGTCAAGTGGAAACTAGTCGTAATGAAAATAGTCTTATGATTCATGACGTGGAAAAGAGTAATGTGTGATTTCACGTCTGCAATGTGGCCAATAAATCAATGTAAAAATAATCTGTAATATTTAATATCAGTTCTCTGAATAAGTTCAAAAGCGAAGACCTCAATATTTACCTAGCCAAGTTTTCTCTAACATTCAAAAAGGAGAAATCAGTGATACAATGCAAACTTCCTTAAAACACATTATTGGTGGTAAATGAATATCACTTTTCTGAATAAATAATAGTAACTAATAGTAAGTTTTTAGCAACTAAAAACCGATTGTTTAACAATTTTTTTTTTAAGAATAAATCTGTACATGAATGCAGAACAGAATCCTGGTAGCTAATCTATTTGAATTTGTTTTTGTCTGTAGTGACTACTTGCATTGTATCTCATTTTAAAAGGTTATTGTGGGTTTATGGTCATTCTGGGAAGTCCTCAACTGACAAGTGATAAATCATACCACTGCTAACCAAAAAATTCAGAATAAATACAAACAACAAAGAAAGTCTAAGAAAAGAGCTTTTATTTCATTATGCTGTTAGAACATACTAACGATTATCTACACCTACCTACCATATTCTTTATTATATTTTTTCATATATAATGGACACAAATGAGATCTACATATATTGTATACATGCAAAATTCATGGTACTGACTGAAACTGAAAAACTGAAAAATTGCACAACAGTGTAAAATCTGTAACGCTAAAGTCTCTTTGGAGTTGCAAAGCAACTCAGTCACTTCCTATAGCAAGGTAAGTTGGGGAAAAATAAAAACCAGAACAGCTACAGTACAAAGAGCAAACATCTTATTTACCCAATCTCAAAGGGTATTTACATGTACAGTATTTGACCAACATCTAAAGAAAAGATCAGTTAACTCACTACTTCATGATACAAGGAAAGAAAAAAAAAAGAGACACGCACACTGTTCACAGTTCATCTACTGGTGTATATTTAAAATTAATTTGAGTATTTTTAGTAACATTTTTCAAAATAATCATAATGCTTAAACAGAGTTAAGCCCTAATTACTTCTACACCCCCCCAAAAATAATACTTAATTTTAGTATCCATTTCATCCTTTCAAATACATATGACAATACCCCAGCTCTTAAAAGTCAATCAAAATGAGGATCTGCTAATGCAGAGCACTATACCACAAGTTTATGTCTCGATCTGAGACATTTGAGTCTCTTCTACAGGGAATTAGTGGAGAGTAGAGCTGCCACATTAGTTTGCATTAAAGGGTTAGTTCACCCAAAAATGAAAATTCTGACAATTAAAAATACCCTCATGTCGTTCCAAACCCGTAAGACCTTCGATAATCTTCGGAACACAAATGAAGAAATCTTTGATGAAATCCGAGAGCTTTCTGTCCCTCCATAGACAGAAATGCAACGACCACTTTCAAGGCCCAGAAAGGTAGTAAAGACATCGTTAAAATAGTCCATGTGACACCAGTGGTTAAACCTTAATGTTATGAAGAGACAAGAATATTTTAAGTGCGCAAAAAACAAACAAAAATAACAACTTTATTGAAGAATTTCTTCTTTTCTGTATCAGTCTCCTACGCTGTTTATGTTACCACAGTGCAGCACTTCCGGGTTCTACGTTCACGAGAGGACCACGACACATGCGTTTGATGCTGACGCAGGAGCTGGCCAATACAAAGCCCGCATTCTGACATAGAACCCGGAAGCGCTGCACTATTTACTACGTCAACAGCGCAGGAGACTGACACAGAAGAGAAGAAATTCTTCAATAAAGTTGTTACTTTGTTTTTTGCACACAAAAAGTATTCTCGTTGCTTCATAACATTAAAGTTGAACTACGACTCTTAAAGAGTCACATGGACTATTTTAACTGTCTTTACTACCTTTCTGGGCCTTGAAAGTGGTCGTTGCATTTCTGTCTATGGAGGGACAGAAAGCTCTCGGATTTCATCAAAGATTTCTTCATTTGTGTTCAGAGGATGAACGAAGGTCTTACGGGTTTGGA
This sequence comes from Tiaroga cobitis, assembly GCA_030578255.1. Taxonomy (NCBI): domain Eukaryota; kingdom Metazoa; phylum Chordata; class Actinopteri; order Cypriniformes; family Leuciscidae; genus Tiaroga; species Tiaroga cobitis. The sequence continues at coordinate 21,749,929 of CM060600.1, forward strand.
ACGACATGAGGGTGAGTAATTAATGACAGAATTTAATTTTTTGGGTGAACTAACCCTTTAAGACACGTCTTTTTCATGCAGAGCACAACCATCCACAATGTTCTGCATTGTTTACTCACACCACACGCACACACCCACGCATAGTTTTCGATATGCCTGTCCTCTTATTGCGCTCTACTGCCAGCCCAGTGATGGGTGCAGGCCAGGCTGCAGAGGGAAGCTCGAACCAGCGGCTGCAGGGTAGTTAGTGAATCCATTCGGCTGGGAAGGGTAACTGTCCAGCGCTGATGCTGAGTGAGCCTGCAATCACATGCAATAAAACAAACATTTGAATTGAGTTGCAAATTCTTCTAAAAATCTTGCTCGTAATCATAATAACAGGCATACTAATAATAATAGCCAGTGACCCTTTAATAATCAATTAGCAGTCTGGAGACTCCGATAAATGAAGGCAGGGAGAGAGACAGACAGATAGATAGACAGAGAGAGAGAGAGAGAGAGAGAGAGAGAGAGAGAGAGAGAGAGAGAGAGAGAGAGAGAGAGAGAGAGAGAGAGAGAGAGAGAGAGATACAGACAAAGGGCATGTGTGCTCTACCTGCAAAAGTGCAGATTGCATTGCGGAGTTGTGTAGACCAGAGAGGGCAGCAGGAGATGCTGTTGTGGAGAAGCTGGGCATCCCTGGGGGGAAAGACAGCAACCCTGGAAAAGCTCCACCTCCAGGGGCCTGAAGACTTCCAGTTAGTCTGAGTAACACATTAAGCAACATTACAGAAGGCTATTAATAATGCAATTCTATTGATTATCTTATTGTCACAAAAAGATTACATTTGTTAGGTAGTGTCACCAATTCAAAGTCAACAGTGCAATCAGAAAAGCTATAGCATATGACATATGTGCTCACTACAATGACACCCCGGGCCTTGACAGGACTAATTCACATGTTATATGTTGATGAGAGACCCACTTTTCTGAACTTTGAGTTAATCAGCCATATGACCATAAAATACTTGGGTGTTATGGTTTACTTTGACAGATTTTCAATTTCTTTGAGGAATACATATCACTCTGATAATACGAAGAATAGAAAGTATAGACTTTGGACTTTGCAGAGAGCATATCAACTGGAAAATGTTTGACATTACAAGTTCCCAACCCAGTGACCTGCCTTACTGACTACTGCCTACATAGTCCTTCTAAGGCAGCATCCTAGCTGAGACGAAACCCCATAATACACAAGTTCTGATTAAAACAGTCCATTTGTGATTATACTGAACAGTTATTGATACGTTTCAGTATGTATACATAACTTAATCAAATGTAATTAGGCTTCCTACGTTTTGGAAAAGCCTTTGTGTTGGATAGTGCAACTATATTGCTGGCTAAGTAGGAAACTCACAAGGTTTTAGAACAGTTGTTTCCATATCATATACAATTCATATGATCATGCAAAGTAATTAAACAGAAGAAGAAGAAGAAACATACCCAGCCTGGCCAACCAGAGCAGGGTTAAAGTTAGAGCTGAATGCAGAGGCGAATCCAGGAAGCACAGGAGAAGAGGAGGGGACTCCTGCTGCTGCGGCGGCTGCTGCGACTGCTGCCTGGAGAGGTGCAACGGTGGCTACTGAGGAAGAGGCTCCTGGAAGCCCCATTAAGGAGGACAGCACTGGACTACCTGAAGGGGGTCCAGAGCCTCCAAACCCTGGGAAGGCAGGGTTTGGGCCAGGAGGAAGACCCGGGAACACTGAGGGACCTGTGGTCAATCCCAGGCCAAAGGGGGAGTGAGTGGGAGCACTAGAGTGAGCTAAGCCTGAATACACAGATGAGATCGGAGGAGTAGGAGTGGACGGGGAGGAAATGGAGGATTGGGCTCCGGAAAAAGGAGACATTGCTGAAAAATGCGGAGCAGGGCTGCTTCCAGACTGAGAGCCCAGAGCAGAGGAAAGACTGTGTAGTCCGGCTATGGTGCTGGGCAACGAAGACTGTGGTGAGGCAGCACCATGGGCCATGCCCACAGGTCGGGTAAGGACAGCCGAGTTAGGCATTACTAGAGAGCTAAGAGAAGGGGTGCCAGAGCGAGAGGGACCTTTGAAAGCGGAATGGACAGGACTGTTGCTTCCACTACCTCCACCAGGCCGGGCCATGGAGTTGGCATGCTGCTCGCTAAAGAAAGCAGGGCTAATCATGGCTGCCTGGGATGTCAATCCAGGAGAGGGTTTAGGACTATGAGCAGCAGGAGCCACTGATAATCCTCCAACACCTTGCATGATGGGAGTAGAGCGTCCAGGAGTGAGAGAGGACATTCCTGAGGGTGTGTAACTACGGATAACTGAATGTGACTGGGTAGAGGTAGTGCTAGGGAACGGAAGTGCTGACTGGGAATCTGAGGAAGGTGGGTAACCCTTCTTTGAGGGTAATCCCACAGCTCCATGAGGAGTCAAGGGGTCACCAGTCGCTCTGGGAGTAGGTGTGAGGCCACCGGAAGGCGTTTCAGCACGAGGAGCATTGTGGAACGGAGAAGGAGGGATGCTTGTACTTGGCCCAGGTGTACCACAGGGTGTTCCAGATGGGGTATGACTTCTGATGACTGAAGGGGTGTTTCTACCAGAAGGAGGCATGCCAGGGAACGGAGAGGGAACAGGTGTAGTGTGGCCACTGGAGTTAGAGGCAACTTGGGGAGAGCCAGCTGGGGCAGGAGGCCCTTTGATGACTGAGGGCGAGGGTGCAGGAGTAGGGGAGGGGGTAACAGGATTCTGGGATGGGACCATGCCTGGGAAAACTGGAGTGATTGGTGCGGTAGGCTGAGGCTGGGGGGTGACGGGAGTAGATGGGGTGGAGCTATGAGGAGAGATAGCAGGTGTGCCGGAGATGCTGGAGGTTGGATTTTGTTGACTGACAGGTCGGCTGTAACCTGGAAATATGAAACAATAAGCACAATGAAATATTAAAAGGAAGAAAGCCCCATTAAATTTAGACACAGGCATCACATGCATCTTAGTTTATTAGTGTTAGACGCATTAGAAAGAAAGCAAGAGAGAATTCAGGAAATGTCCCAATCTTCTAGAAGCACCATAAGATGCGCAATGCAACAGAGCAAGCATTCGTGCTCAAAACATTGACTGACAATATAAGTCACAGTGCCCCCTTGTGATAAAAGCAAGCAGGCAAAGTGTTCTGGGTTAAAAAAATTTCACTCCCCTCGGTTTGTAAAAATATAAAAACTTGATAATAATACTAATAAGTTATATCCAATAACTCCTATCATGATAATGAAAAGCTGGTAAATTGTAACTTTTGCACAATTGTGCAAAGACACATAAGGACCTTTTAGAACGAGAAAAATTATAAAGTAAAATTTAGGTCTAAAACATTACTTTTCATTACAAAAAAATTTGTGCACATTTGTGCTCTTAACTTTCAAAGTTAGTGTAGATTACTTCCATTGCAAGTGCCTTAGAGTAACCTAGTATCATTTAAAAAAAACAACAACCTCAGAACTTTGCTTTCACACATGGATTCCGGAAAAATCAGTTGCATTTTAAAATTTGTGCTCCTTACAATCAGTCGTAGCAAATAGAAATGACAATATTAGCTCAGTTAGATCAGTAAAGAATGCCCTGGAGAGTTTTAAGCATGAACATATTGCATGCTATAGGTGCTGCAGATTTAGAGCATGCCATGGTGAGGTAGCGTCTACATTGCCGTTGCAGCTGTTAAAGGCAGCACACAGTGCTAGCAACAGCAACTGCACATTGTACCTGCCGAATTGAGAGTGGCTCGGTAGGGTGGGGGTGGCACAGTGGCAGTGATGACCCCACTTACTGACACCAGACCTGCGTTGTTGTACGCACCTGAGCAGCATCCAGAGAAGAGGGTAAGAACATTCTGCATCCATTTCCATATTGTACACAGACACTCTGCTGGCATATACATGGTCTACTCCATATTTCTTTTGTCCATTAGGGAGATAATTTCCCAGACAACTTATTCTTGATCATTCTTTTCTAATCTGAAGAAACAGGGTCTTACTTGGAGCAATGGTGGCATGTGGACGACATGGCGGGATAGGATATGGCACAGGTCTGTGTGGATTGTATGTTGATGGTGACTGTTGGAAAAATAGAAATATATGCAATGAAAGGGCCAATAAAGATATGAGATCAAAGAGACCCCTCCATTATCCAAGATAACATGATTCTTTGCCATTAATGAAGCATCAAAAGCTTTTAAAGAATAAATTTGTTTGGGCAGTAACACCTAGCCAGTAAAACATACCGGTTTGCTTGGTCCGAGTATGCGCGCAGCAATGCCCTTTCCATCCAGGGTTGCATCCTCTCCATCCTTTTTGGCAGAAATTCCCTTGAACGTTTCAATAAAAGCCATAATTAATTGTTAAATTAAAAGATATGCATTTAAATGTATTAAGTAAAGAAACTCACAGGGAATGTCCCTGTGACCTGACTGGGTTTGCCTTTGGGATAAGGGTTCCCTGGGATCATCCCACAGGATGAAATCATCGCCACTGGAGCTTTACATCCCACTTTACACACCTGAACAAATCACAGACATGGCCTGCATTAAAATCCTCATTCATTCAATACAATCTAGACTTAGCAAAGTTTGTAAATCTACTTGAATGAGTACGTTTTACCTGCTCTAGGATTCTTCTTGCACGTTTCTTCTCAGAGAGGTGAATACGAAACACATCCTCCACAGGACGGTAGTTTTGGGCATCAGAAATATTTCTATAAAAAATATATTACATATTGCACTGCTTGATTATATTTGAATTGTTTGGATATTTTCTGATGCGTATAATCATTTCTATAGAGTGTAACTTACAGAGCTATGAGTTCCAGAACAATTATTCTGTCCTTTGAGAACGTGAAACAATTAAGGATGTTTGCAACCTTTGTTGTTGGAATTGCAACCATTTTCTGCAGGAAAAAAAAAACATGTTATGTGGTTAAATTGTGTTACAAGATTGTGGATAAAGAAATATAAAGAAGCAGAATTCTTACATGTTGCAAGGCTTTGACAGCCTTTATCTGGGGCTCTGCCCAGGAGAAGTATTTCAAAATGTCAATCACCTGAGGAAGGAAGTTTGACAGGTAAGTTTGACAGGTAACTGCAATTACTGTTCCCTGGTGTTACGATGTCAACATACCTGTTCACTGGAGAAATACCCATGAACCTGTTCTATAGCTTTGATTCGTTGATCTGTCAAAACACACTTCAGAACAAAAGAAAATATAATATAAATGTTATACTGTTGCTTATTCAATATTGATAATAATAATCACTCCAACGGATCACCACTCCCTACTTCCTTAACAGATAACCCATATTATTTTGTAAATATAAACGGTACCTTTCTGATCTCGTCCAAAACGATATCAAAGGATTTCTTGTCCATCTTCTCTGATCACTGTATTGATTATCAATCCCTCTTAAAGCATCTCAACGACAAGCCTTCATTCACCTGCTGATGGGAAACTTCATGCAGTAACCCCTTTTAATTATTCACAGCACTATTGTTTGAATTCATCAACTTTTTGCATATAATCTTATATTTTTTTTCGTGAATCCAGAATCTTTTCGGACAGGTTCAGCGAGTCCAACAGAAGACTGGCGGTCTCTTTAAGTGCAGACTGGCATCATTGACATGAGGAACAACAATAGTCCAGTGCTAAATCCACACACTTTTCATATGCATCATTCTTCACAGGCATGCAACTCTTTTATCATGCTTGTACAATTAAAAAATCCGCCGAAGTGATTGAAGTTCATAGGGCACGCGCTAAGTTTGATTATTTTGATATAGCTTCGGTGTTTGTTGGGGTTTAGCAGAGATGCTAAAGGCTGCAGTTCGTCTGCGACTTTCTTTGTCAGGACCCCGAAACGAAAGAGTCTGTTTCTAAATGCGCCTCAAGAAGTTGACATTTTATTATGAAATAAATGGCATTTAGTAAATTATTTATATTTTATTATCCATATATTAACTCGGTTGTTGTTTTTAGATTTCAAAATATTGACAATTGCTTGTAACAATAACAAACAAATTATGTATGAATACAATTCTCACAATATGAAAACGCAAATATATTAATTGTATTTGTATGACTTTATATAACACGTATTAAATGCAATTGTGTGGCTTTCTTTGAATGGATTGTCATATTTTTGAGACAGGCGCATTCTCGGACATCTTTAGCGGAAGTAAACAGCTGTAGCTTCATGTGTATGTTTAATATGCTCTAGTTCTGTTTTTTACTTTTGTTTTATTATTTTGATAAAAATGGACAGATTTGTTTGGACAAATGGGCTCCTTGAGATGCACGAAACGTTAGTAATTCAACAAAGAGGAGTGAGACTTTACGACGGGGAAGACAAGGTAGTCTAAGCTTAATGTTAGATAGTTCATGTGGATTCAGCTGAAAGTTATAAAATGACATCCATGTGGAAGATTCTGTTTTGAGAATGATGCATAAGATTATAGATGAAGACAAATATTTGAGATCATGCATGTTGCTTATTAAAGCTGTTAAAAGGAGAACAAAAATTAATTTTAGAATTTAAAAAATGTATAAAACAGAAGACTAACACTTTACAATAAGGTTTCATGGTAACACTTTACAATAAGGTTCATTAGTTAACTACATTAGTTAACATTAACTAACAATGAACAATACTTCTTCAGCATTTGTTAATCTTTGTTAATTTCAACATTTACTAATACTTTATTAAAATCTTGTTAACAGTAGTTAATGCACTGTGGACTAACATGAACAAACAATGAACAGCTGGATTTGTAACGTTAACAAAGATGAACAAAAACAGTAACAAATGTATTTCTCATGGTTAGTTCATGTTAGTTAATACATTAACTAATATTTAATAAATTAACCTTATTGTAAAGTGTTACCTTTCATTTGTTGAATGTTGACATTAGTTAACTACATCAGCTTCTAAGGCATTTGTTAGCCTAAGTTAATGTTAATTTCAACATTTACTAATACGTTTTTAAAATGAAAAGTTATGTTAACATTAGTTAATGCACTGTGAACTAATGAATGAAAAAACAATGAAGAATTGTACTTTTATTAACTAACATTGACAAGGATTATTAAATGTTGTAAAGAAATATATCACTTTTAGTTCACGCTAGTTTTAATACAGGACCATTCACAGATGCAACCTTATAGTAAAATGTTACCTAGTAGATAATATAAAGATAGGCTTTACTTAAATGGTGTATTTTAATGTTCCGTAATTCACAGATTTCCCTTTTTTTCCTCGTTGACAGGCTAAACTTGATGTTGGAGCCATTCTTCTCAGTACCCATCGCCTGCTCTGGAGAGACCAGAAGAGTCATGTAATGTCATCTTCAGTATATTTTCTCTGCACTTACATTGATTCTTCATCTTTTCTTCCTGTCCTTTTGCTTTAAACGAAGAATATTTGAGAGCACAGTGTAATTGCCTACATTTTTGATTCCTCTAATATGTTGTTCTGTAGGAATGCTGTATATGCATACCCTTGTCACAGGTAATATACTTTGAGGAGCAAGCAGCAGGCATCGGAAAGAGGTGACTGCACTGTAGCATCCGCATGCAATTCACACATCTGACATATGGAACATGCAGAATAATAATGGAAGCTACACCCTGTAAATCTGCTTATTAATCTATAAGTAAATTGTTGCCTTTCAAACCCTGCAGTGCCAAGATTGTTATTCACCTTTATCCATCCCCTGAAAATAAGGAGCCAGGCCCCTACCAGCAGAGCAAGTACTCTTATATAAAGCTGTCCTTCAAGGAACATGGGCAGATTGAGGTCAGTAACTGAAGGAGTGATGTCACAAAAATATTTCAACTGAGATGATGCATGGAGCTAATTACGCCACTAAATCTGGCTTAATACAGTTTGGAGCATAAGCAGTCATGACACTTAGACAGGAACGGAGCAGATGAGGTGTTCGGAAGGTGTAAATAAGGTAACTTGTGCTGTGTTTGATGTGTAGTTTTACAGACGTCTAACAGAAGAGATGACTCAGAAGCGATGGGAGAATACACCCGTCTCACAGCCGATCCCCACAGTAACAGGACCCAAGGTCAGCTCAGAATACACCCGTCTCTCAGACCGATCTGTATTATTTTGTACATATTTATGTTGATGGCTTAAAACCCTTTTTATAACTATCCAGTGTCATTTTAGTATTATTTATGTACTATTATAGTATTTATTAATATTTTGAATAGCTCTTTTTTATATATGTATATATATACTTGGTATCTAATTTTAGTTAAGTTTTTGTAATTGTTGTGTTTTTGTCATTGTAATTATTATTTTGTTTTGTTTATTTAATATTTCTATTTTGTGACAATGCTGTTTAAATACACTACCATTCCAAAGTTTGGTTTCAGTAAAATACAATTTTGAAAGAAATTAATACTTTTTTTTCAGCAAGTATGCATTAAAGGGATAGTTCACCCAGGAATATAAATTCTGTCATAGTTTACTTACCCTCATGTTGTTCCAAACCTGTATGAGTTTCTTTCCTCTGTTGAAAACAAAGGAAGATATTTTGAAGAATGTTGGTAACCAAACGTTTGATGGCCCCAATTAACTTCCATAGTAGGACAACAAATACTTTGGCAGTCAATGGAGACCAGCAACTGTTTAATTACCAACATTCTTTAAAATATCTTCTTTTGTGTTCAGCAGAAGAAGGAAATCATACAGGTTTGGAACAACTTGAGGGTGACTAAATGATGACAGAATTCTCATTTTTTTGGTGAACTATCCCTTTAACTTGAAAGATTTGTATTTAAAAAAATGCTGTTCTTTTGAACTTTCTATTCATCAAAGAATCCTGAAAAACATTTATCACAGTTGAGTTTACCCAAAAATATTAAGCAGCACAACTGGTTCCAATGTTGATAATAATAATAAATGTATCTTGAGCATCAAATCAGCATATTAAAATGATTTTTGAAGGTTCAATGAGACACTGAAGACTAGAGTAATGATGCTGAAAATTCAGCCTTGCCACCCAGGAATAAATAATATTTTAAATATATTCAAATATAAAGCAGTTATTTTTTTAAATTGTAATGATATTTTCCAATATTGCTGTTTTTATTGTATTTTTGATAAAATAATTTCAGTTTTGATGAGCATAAGATACTTCTTTCAAAAACATAAAAAAATTTACCAACCCCAAACTTTTGAACGGTAGGGTATGTTGTTTTACTTTAGATATATAGGTGTATTTTATATACACACATATATATATATATATATATATATGATAGACAACTTTCACATTTGTATGGCAGTTGTTTAAAGATTGTGCCTCGTAAGGAACACGCCGTAGCCCTGAAACAGTGACCCCTGGGCAAACCCTTTCCTTCCTGTTCCATTGTTATTTGTTTGCATTTTTTTTTTTAGTTATTGTTTGTGCGTGGGTGTGCTTAACAACGACTGAGGCTCATTTTTCTCTCTTCTTTTTTCCTGTTGTTCTGTAGGCAGGAAGGACACGTGCAGTGGGCATTGTGGGTATTGAACGGAAGTTGGAGGAGAAAAGAAAAGAGACAGATAAAAACATTTCTGAGGTAAGAAAGAGAAGGTAGTCATATCTAACCTAAAGAGCTCTGGGATACTAGCTTGAGATAATAAGGAAAGCTGTGGCCACAATCAGGCATTGGGTGCCGTGGCCCCCTTTTGAGGGCCCCCTGATGTTGAAAGAAAACGGCACCCTGTGTTTAATGCTAGATGACCTCATAGCTCTGATTAGCTTCCTGGCACAGCTATAATGGAAGATAAAAAGAGAGTGCACAGCGGTGGGATATCCTGTTAGGTGTGGGCACACCCAGTGATTTACAGGTGATTTTGGCTCTAGATAAAGAGGTATTTTGGATGTCACCTTTTTCACGTTTCCATTCTTATATCTGTCTCTTCTTTCAGGCCTTTGAGGATCTCAGTAAACTAATGGAAAAGGTCAGTCACTCAGTAGGTCTGGGACTCGGCCTGTTGTCAGGCAGAATACAGCCATGGTCAGGTTTATCGGTCTTGTTTCAGCGACTCACTATCTTTCCCTGTAGGCCAAGGAGATGGTGGAGCTCTCCAGATCCATAGCCAACAAAATCAAAGACAAACAGGGTGACATCACAGAAGATGAGGTGAGCTTAAAGACCCTGAGGGACCCCGGTGTTTCACTGGGGGGAAAAGAGCAAAACAAATTTGATTGGCTGAGATATTTGACATAAGCCAATCCATAATCACATACTAGATGTTATACACTACCATTTAAAAGTTTGGGGCAGTAAGCTTTTTTTATGTTTTGTTAAATGTTTTTGCTCACTGAGGCTGCATTTATTTGATCAAATTTACAGTAAAAACATTAATACTGTGAAATAGTACTACAATTTTATAAGAACTGTATTAGATTTGAATATATTTTAAATGTAATTTATTCCTGTGATAGCAAAGCTGAATTTTCAGCATCATTACTCCAGTCTTCAGTTTCACATGATCCTTCAGAAATCATTATAATATGCTGAGTTGGTACATAAGAAACATTTCTTATTATTTTCATAGTTGGAAACGGTTATGCTGCTTAATATTTTTCCTTGAAACCGTGATAATTTTTTTCAGGATTCTTTAAAAAATAGAAAGTTCAAAAGAACATAACTTATTTGAAAGATATATTTTGTAACATTATACATTTTTGATTAATTTAAGCATTCTTGCTGAATAAAAGTAATAAAAGAACTTATTCTTTTTTTATCTTGCTGACCCCAAACATATGATTTGCTAGTGTATATACACATATGAACTTGTAAGTGGAGGTTGTTGCCTTTTTATAAGGCTGTTTCCTCCTCAGTCTATTACTGCTTTATCCTGCTTAAGTTAATAGGCTTTCTTAGATTACATGTAGATAACAGCTGCTATGTGTATTGTTATAGCTATGTGTTTAGTTTTATTTAGCCTCTATATGTACAGGTATGCCTCTAATAGGGTGTATATCAATCCTTCTCTTTTGAATAAAATATTACATTTGATCATGTATGTATATTTGTAATTTTCTCTGGCTCAGTGGAGTGTCTATAAGTCCAAAGCTTGGAAAACATTGGCAGTGTAATCCACACAGAGCCCAGAAATCCCAGTGGCTCGCAACATACACTTTGCACAGTAATGTCAAAGGCTGGGAAATGAGACCGTGACACAAATAGAACTTCGAATCGAGCTGAAAAGCAGCCAGGATTGAGACCCACCAATCAGAGCGCATATGGTGCATGTTTCTTAAGTGCAGGATTGCATCCAAATGGACACATATAAATATTTATTGGACAGAAAATTACCTGTTATTACAGAAGTCCATAATCAGATGAGGAAAAAAACTTTGGCACATCTCAAAATGAGTAGATACATTTTGTTCTGTAGAAATGTTGAAGTTCACATGCTAAAACTGGCTGTTAGAAATTCCCAGTGTTGTTAGTAGGCTATATATTTAGTGTAGAGCTGCAATTAAATTAGTCATGTTTTTGTTTTGTGTGCCTTCTGACAGACCATCCGTTTCAAGTCTTATTTGCTGAGTATGGGTATAGCCAACCCAGTGACCAGAGATACACACGGCTCTGGCACACAGTACCACATCCAACTCGCCAAACAGCTGGGAGACATGCTGCAAGCCCCACTGGAGGTGATAAACCGTGTGTGTTTATATAATGCATCTCTATGATTTCTATGAAACATGCTTATCAAATAGTCAAATAAATGCAGCCTTGAATAAGAGACTTCAAAAACATCTTACCGACCCCAAACTTTTGCAAGGGTGTGTGTCTAGATCTATATTCTTCTTAGTACAGTAATTGCAACTGAGTTTAATATTTCATATCTGTTTGTTGATTTATTTGGTGAGTAGTTGAGTATTAATCATGATAATGTACAGTCAGCTCATCATTATCTCAAAAATCTTAATTTTGTTGGGGTTTAATTTGTGATAATGATCAGCTGGCTGTACATTTTGTCTTCAAATGTCATTATGTGAATTGTATCCTTCCTTCCTTAGTCTTCCTCAGCCTCTACTGATCTTTATTATCTGTCTCTGTAGGAGCGTGGAGGAATGATGGCCCTCACTGAAGTGTACTGTCTGGTGAACAGAGCCCGTGGGATGGAGGTAAGATGAATCTGGACCGCTACAATCAAGACAGAAGCTGAATCAGTGTGTCTTTTCAGAGTTAATCAGATCTGATCCTGATCTTCTTCCAGCAGCATTAAGAGTGAAGCTGATGATGGAACAGCCATCTGGAGAGTAGAGAGCAAACTCTCACATGAAATCAGAGCATGATGTGTTTGCATGTATATGACTATATCACCGTGTTTTGAAACTAGCTCTCAGGTTCATCTCTGGTTTGGGGTATGCTAACTTTATTAACATAAGAAAAAACTCAAAAATTGAATTTAAACGTTTAAATTATTAATACGTAGGCATAAGGACCTTCTGATTAGACTTCCATGGGGGGAGAGAGACTTTTCTTATTCTGTTTTATTTACAGTATATACATCTATTTATTTATTTTAATATTATTATTTGATTTACTATTTATTTGTTTGTTTTTTAGGGTTCTTCTGGTGGCTTTATAAGTTCAATGTTTCAATTGAAAAATGTTTTATCTGCCAAATCAAATGCTCATATGCTGCAACCAACATGCAGGGAAAAATAATTTAAAAAGATAACTTGACCATTGTATCATAGCAGGGTCAGTTCAGGGTTAAAAATGTCATGTGTTGTGACTACAAAACCTAATATTTTTAAATAAAAAATTCTAAATATTAACAAGAAAAAAATATTACCTTGAAAAATACACCTCTGTATAAAAGTTTGTAATATTTTTTTATATATTTTTTTAGAAAGTTCAAAAGAACAGCATGTATTTGAAATGCAAATCTGTAACATAATACATGTCTTTACTATGACTTTTGATCAATTTAGTGCATCCTTGCTGAATAAAAGTATCAATTTCTTTTAAAAATATCATACTAAGCTTTAAGTGGTAGAATATATTTAAAAAACATTTAGAAAATAATGAGTAAGATGTGTACACGTGTAAGGAAAATATTTTTTTGACCTTTACTTGATGGTTACACCCCAATACATTTTTAGAGTCATTACATTTATTTGAAAGGTCTATGTAGTTTTTTGATAAATAATTTAAAAACATTCTGGATAAATCCTTTCAAGACTAATAACCTATCTCTCGCAAATTTCTTCCCAGCTTCTCTCTCCAGAGGACTTGGTCAATGCCTGCAAGGTGTTTGAGTCACTGAAACTTCCTCTACGGTAAGGGTGTGAGCATTTATATTTGTATGTGTGTTTGCGCGAATAACCGTGAACGAATGTGCATGTGTCTGTACGAGCCAGGCTTTGTAGGCAGAGGCGGGTCAGCGTGGGATCGGTCAGCCACTTCCTGGCAGACTTCCTGTTTTCAGGACCCATGTCCGCCCTCTGTCTGTTGGCTGCGTTTTCCAACTTTCAAAAGAAAACAACCATTTGACTCATTAACCACAGTTAGGTTGCATACAATTAGATTATGAAGTAGTAATGTCTTGTTGGGTTCTTAAGTAACCAGCAACAAAAACCACATTTTTCTTTCCCTGTCAGGTTGCGAGTATTTGACAGCGGGGTGATGGTTGTTCAACTCCAGTCCCACAGTGAAGAGGAAATGATTGCCTCAGCTCTAGATAACGTGAGTGTCATGCCATCATTTTCCCCCATCTGTGAAATCACTTATGTGGCCGTTCAAACATCATGCAGAAACTTTCTGTCATGTTTAATTAAGGGTTATTAGAGTGGAAATTGGATCGGATCTATAACCACAAACTTGTACAGCCAATTTCTTCCTCTTCTATTGAATGGTCGTGGTCAGAGAGTGAGAGAGGCTTCCCATTTCATTCTCCTAGAAATTGCATGAAATGAACCACCTTCAAAGTGTTTTGGACAAGACACAGCTAGCAGATGTGATTGGGGGTGGTGTTTTAGGTCAAAGAACTAGAAAGTGAGGCGTGTCAGATTAGAAATTTCCATCTCTGAAGAGTCCAAGACAGATGTGGTAAAGGAGAGGAATGTTAAAAAAAACAAAGCATATTTGAAGATCGTTTGACATGAGATGGCAATATTGCTCTATTCACATTGTTTCAGCTATTAGATTTGGTATATATACGTAACCTGTCAAGATCATAACTGGGTCATATTTCACACTAAAATAAGAATCAGAAAATAGATTTTGCTCAAAGAAAATGAAGCCTTTAAAATATTAAGTAACCATTAAAATGGTTTGCTTTGCAATGTCATTTTCATTATGTCTTCTCAATGTTTCCCCAAAAAATGTCCATTACCGTAATGCAAAAAACAATGAAAAAAATGATGTATTATTTAAAGTATAAACTATTTATATAGCATGGTTGTAGCTATTGTATTTTAGATTATTTGGTCTTAATTGTATGTTTGTGTAAATCACAATTATTATTATTTTTTTTTTACTATGAATAAATAAATAATGAATTAAATTAGATTCTTCAGTCAGTGTATTGTGATAATGAGGATTTTGCAATAATCTAAAAACACGGAGCGGTGGTTTTATTGGGAATGCATTTGGTTTAATTGAGGTTTCCTTCTCTTTTGATTTTCCCAGGTGTCTGATAAAGGCTCCCTCACTGCTGAAGAGTTTGCCAAGCTGTTGGGACTGTCAGTTCTCCTTGCCAAAGAAAGGTACAGGAGACATCCTTCTCCTTATTTCATCAATAATTCATCCCTCAAGTGTCTTCACGGTATTTTGATGTATCATTCTCTTTTACAGGTTGTTATTAGCTGAAAAAATGGGTCACTTGTGCCGAGACGATTCAGTAGAAGGTCTGCGATTTTATCCCAACCTGTTCTGACGCACAAGGACGATATGTTATCGAACCTTGCTGGCTCTCAGCTCCTGTTGGCCCCAGATCCCTCTCAGAACTGCTAACTGATTAGCTCTCGCTCTGGACACAAGTGGGCACCCACTTTCCACTGTGTTTGTCAATAGGGTCTTTCATGAATGTTGGTTAAGGTTACTGCATTCTTCTGTGTGTAACATGTTTAGTGATTTCCACAGCCTTTAATGAATAGGGAATTACAGAAATGATCATGCAGAGGATGCAGTTTCTTGTTGGAATCAGTTAATGTTGATACTGTGTGTGATTCCAGCACATTCAATGCGGTTAGATTGTCAATAAAAATATGTAGGTCATTTTGCATTACACATCAAGACGTGGAAAAGAAACAGGAAATCTTATGATTTCATACTCAGGAAAAAAACTGTTAGTGCTAAAATAATTAGAAAATTCATCAGACACTCTTGGTGAGAAAATTCATCTGACACTTCTTTTCCCCTAATGGAAACATAAAGTCGTCCACACTTATTTTGGAATGTTATGTAAAAAAAAAATATTCTTTAAAAAAAAAATTCGGTCTTTGGTTTTTCTTTCATGTGTTCATTTATCTTTCTTGATTATTTCTGTTGTATTATGTTCGGTTTCATTGGTGTTTTTTATTCTTGTTTATTATATCAGATGTTTCACCAACATTGTTGGTCTTTTTTTGCACTAATTGCTAATACTGAGGAATTTAATAATATTGTTTTTCTAAGGGTCTATTCCACCGAAACATGTGAGTCAGTAATGACAACTCAGATTACAATGAGTAGATTGTTCCTAAATATAGTTTAATATAATGAACTTCAAAGTTTACCTGAAATGTCAAGTTCATCTTGAGACAGACCTCCCTATTGTGAGGAGATTTATTAAGGAGATGGTATTTTATATTAAGCAGATGATTCATTGCTTACTTCTGACATTTATGTTTGGTAACATGAACTATAGTAGCGGATTGGCTGTATTAGAGCAAGCAGAAACCTCTGCGCGGTCACACAGAAATTTGTGGTGGGATTTCTATTGAAAATGGACGTGTGTAATATGCATTTTTTTCTCTCGGAATTAGTACAACGCAGTTCTTCGTAATTCGGCGGCCAGACGTAAATACTAAATAGATTTTTGTGGAGACCAGACCGCATTCTAACTTAATTTCCCTAATAACAACCAGTGGAGGAAGCAAGACAACGCGCGCTCACAGTCGCGCAGTCTACGAATTGTGGGCGCGCTCACGAGAACGCGTCTCAGAGCAGGACCGCTCCGTGACGTTCAATCATTTAACGCTCAAAAACAAAACTCACGGTAATCTTTCAGCCCCATAAGGATACAAGAACAGACGGTATTCATCCGACTCAATGTCAAATGTAAGTAAAGTAGGCCTACTTCTAACATCTACGTCTATATATAGGTTATTTAGGCTACTTTTAATTTGCGCATGGTTTCGTTCATAAGTGGTAGAATGCACGATTTTTTGTTTATTTATTTTTACTTTTTTTACAGTGTCCTTGTTACTCATGTTACATTTACTTCCAATAGTAATTACTATAAATTATACATAGCCTAATTACATGCAACTAATCTAAACCCTAGTAAGTAGGCTACATGTAATTAATTAGCCTGATAACCTACTCAGTACTTAAATGTATAATTACACTGTAACAATTAACGACACCTTAAAATAAAGTGTAACCGGTTATTTATTATTGTTTTGTAATAGATCAGTGTTATATAGGCTATACATATCTGTAAATGTTTATCTTGTGTTTTTATAGTGTTCACGTGTATAGTGTCACAACAACAATTTAGCCTATATATAATATTTCTATTTTTACGATAAAATATAGGCTAATTAATTAAAAATATATACATATGGAATATAAAAAAATTCATGGTTGAACCTTGCTCAATAATTTATGGACACGATAAATTTAAAAGAAATAAAGAAAAGACATTGTGTGTAGCGTATTTTATGAAATGAAAGTGTATACGTATGAATAGTCTACGTATGTACTATGTGTTAAAATGTGAGATTACCAAGAAGATAAGATATTCAAATTAATTTTCCACCGATTGATAGCCCAATGAAAGAGTCAAGTGACTGCACAAACTGTGGTATTGAGAATGAACGTATTTGATTCATCCCTTGTGTCTGATTGAATTGTGTCTATTTCAGAACAGAGAGAATAATAGTGGTTTGGGGTGATGCGGACAAATAAGAGGCTGCATACGTCGGAATGACACAGGGTTTCCTTACAGCAACCCCATTTGTGCTGCTCTTCCTGTTGGGATTTGGTGAGAAGGCGTTCTTGCATTTAAAGAAGTTTATCCTCCATGGCACATCAGCTTTTATAGAAAATAAGGGCCGTAACAAGCAAACTAAAGGCGACTGTGGAAAGGAAAGGAACTCCAAACAATGCAACAGGTGTAATAAAATATTTAGTTCTCATTACATCTGCAGGGATCATGACAACGGCACAAATGTTCAGTTATATGATCCAAATTCCCTGCTTCTCATGCCAAAATAATGTTTAAATGAATATCAGTGATTGGCAGTTTCAAGTGCACCGTGGTGAATCGGGTTCAGTTGGAGAGTAAAATGGAGGGAGGGGGAAGGGAGGGTCACTGACTTTTCCTGCACTCTCTTCCCCTGGATGCATTTGTTTTTTCTGCAGGAAGTGACCCACACACACACACACAAAGTTTGTAAATCACAATGCCTCCAAGTTCTCATACTCCAGTAGAACTTATCTTAAACTTGAAAACTTAACTTGAGAACTTATTATTATTAAGTAGTGTAATGCCTTCTATTTTCATCTGGCATAAAATGCACAACCTGAAATTTAAAAAAAAAGATCTATGGTAATGTCAGGGACAAACCATGAGGTCTAATCCAGGTCTGATTAAGGACCAATTCAGTTAAAGCATGGCCTGGTTGATGTGAGTGCTCAGTCACAATGGTGCTGTACTGCACCAAAAAGGTAAGGTTATCACTGGGACAGTAGTACCCTTTAAAACAGTTCTAATATATAACTTAGGCACTTTTATGTACACTTTTGGTACCAATATGTACCTTTGTGGTATATGCACTCTTTTGGTACAAAGATGTACATTTTGAAAGGGTACCGCCCCAGTGACAGTGTTCTGAGTGTGCCATACTTAGTAGCAATAAAGCCAAAAAAAGTTACATTTCTTCCAGGTCTGTAGTTAGCAGTCATCTAGCTTTTTTACTGATCTGACCCAGAAAAGGGCCACTACTGTCTCTAGTGTTGGACTCTATAGTTTCGGACCAGTAAATAACCAAACAAACCACACAGAACAGCCTTGTAATTGCATTGCAGCATGCTAACAACCACTCAGAATGCCTTAGCAAACGCATAGCAACACTCTGGCAACCACCCACTATAGCAGGGGTGGGGAACGTTGATCCTGGAGGGCCAGAGCTCCTGTCCTGCAGAGTTTAGCTCCAACCCTAATCAAACACACCTGTAGCTAATCAAGGTCTTCAGGATTACTAAAGTTACAGGCAGCTGAATGTTTTTTTCAGGGTTGGAGCTAAACTCTGCAGGACAGTGGCCCTCCAGGATCAACATTCCCCACCCCTGCACTATAGCATCAGTGCGAGTTTTGCATGGGCAAGGAAAAATTTAAGAAAATGTACAAATCTACTTATAAGGAGAAGATTCTTGACTCCTTGACACATATTAATTCCACAGGTTCATTACATTTTGCCTACTATGTTTTAAGTCTATTAATTGGTTTTAATTTATATTTTCTTTCCCATAGCGATGGCTGGTATCAACCTCTGGCCATCAATGCACATTGCCTTGAGCAATGCCAGTGTGCTTGTGGATTACAACACCGAAAGCAACTTCACCAACCACAGACTGACAGTGTCAATGATTGACATTGACATGAATGTTACAGTGCTCTCCAGGTCACTTCTCTTTAACCAATCAGAAGGGTCACTGGAGTTTAACTGCTCCTGCTTCCTGTATGCAGGTAATTTCAGATTCAGACTGGAGCAGAAGCACAACCTTGACGTGTCTAACAGAAGTGCCATCTGGTGGTGGAGTCCTGTTCTGCATGTGCACTGGCCCACCTTTCACCTGGCTGTGGATCGTGGCAGCAACAACCAGAGTTCTAATGACATTAGGATAGGTGTGTACACTAATGACCACTTCCATTCTTGTTCTAGCAGCAAAGCTTCAACTCTCCACCTCGACATCAGCTACCTTGAACAAGACCAGATTAGGGGGAACACCATTGAGAAGGTGCAGAACCGGACAAGACACGATATTAAACTAGTTAGGTCACAACATGTGGAGATGCCATGTGCGTCCTCTCTGACAGAGCGTGGCTTCATCAAGATCTCCATAAAATCCCCCGTCACCCAGCAAGACATTAAATCCTCTGGTCCTCTTTACCTGTCCAGCATGTTCGCCTACAAGCTTCATGTGGATAACATTTACAAAAGTGGATGTGAGGGAGCAGTGTCTGTTCGTCTAATCGCTCCTCCCTGTACAGTTACAATTGGAAAAGTTCTGCTTTATAAGGAAGAGAGTAACAACAACAAGGCCATTTCTTCTCACATGGCTTTCAACTTCCTCACGCAAGGGGAGAATGAGACTGAGTTTAACTGCTCCATCTTTGACCCCGGCAGAAATAAGTACTGCTTCCATTTCACACTCGTCTACAGTCAGGCTCCCAGTTTAGCACACACCTGTGTGATTGTGCAAAGACATACAAGTGAGTCTGCTTTTACCTGTTGTGCTTCTACAAAACATAGCTATTTTAATCTGGAATTAGCATTACTTACATCGTAAATTAGAAAATCAATTTAGTAATGTAATTTAAGGTGTTTATGTGTATAATATTCAGTATTTTTAATGTATTTTCTATCTCCAATACCTTATCATTGCCCTGAAGAAATGTGGGGACCGTGGCAGCCATGGAGTGGTTGTAGTGTGACGTGTGGTGAAGGGGTGCGAGAGCGTGTCCGTGAATGTCTGCTGTCCTCTAGTGGTGGGATGCAATGCACTGGCATGGTTAGGGAGCAGTCTCACTGTTCGTTAGAAGACTGCACTGGTAAACATTTTACTTACTTTTTAATCTATTTTATTTTTTGACATCTGAACAAACCTTTTTTTTTGTTTTTAGAGGAGCTTCCCCCTCCACCCCTTACTCCACCGCCAGCTGCAAGCACACCCCTAGCTGGGAATCTAGTGGTAGTGGCTGGGATTTCCCTGTGCCTGGCTGTGATTCTGGCCACCATCTTTATCACAGTGTGGAGAAAACTCTGCCGTGCTCCAAAGTGCAGCTCCATGCGCCGTGGCTCTCTGCACTCTCCCAGTGGCCGAAAGAACTCTGATGAAGCTTCTATCTGTGGTCACAGCATGCAGAGACCCAGTTTCTCCGAAAGTCTCCAGGCAGCTCCTCTACAGAAGGGATTTACCTTGCCTGCAAAGCAGGCACCTTCGGACCAAGGTGTGTTGGTTTGTCAACAGAGCATGTCCCTTCCTCTTCCCCTTTCTCAAGACCCAGAGAGAATGTCTCCTTCAGGCCAAAAGATCCTTCCCCCTATTTTTGGCTACCGCTTGGCTCAACAGCAGCTCAAGGAAATGAAGAAGAAGGGCTTAAGAGAGGCCACTAAAGTCTACCATGTGTCCCAGAGTCCAGTCGATGACACCATGCTAGAGGCAACGGCTTCAACCACTGCCGGTCTAACTCCCGCACCCCAAGAACTTGACAGCCCGGAAGAGTCAAGGAGCAGCCACTTCCGCATAAGGTCTCCCTTTCCAGAACCTACGTGGTCTCCCAAAAACAAAGCTTTATCGGATAGACAAAAGGTGGACTTGTTGCTGGGTCCACCGAAGTCTGCATTCAGTGCCAACATCCGTCGTCTCGAGCGCACAGCAGACTGGGTGGAGATGGTAGAGCGTAGTAGAGTGCCCTACTCCAAAAATCCAAATTTCAGGAGATCCTCAAGTTTCCACGAGAGCAACCAGCTGCAGTTTCCCCTCTCCCGACCCTACCGAGAAAGAAGCATGACTCAGGTGACTCCTCGCCAAATACCAGAGGGGAGCTGTAGAAGCAAAACCTGGGAGCATACGCTTCCTGAACTTGAGGTCTGGTCTTGTTCCAGTCCTAGAATGACTGATAGCTCAGTGGACCACAGGAGAAGACCATGGGTTGAAACTCCTCCATCTCAATCAAACTCGAAAGATTCAGTTCCAGTGACACCAACAAAAGAGCCCTTGGTGGATCGTCATCATGTGGCCAGGAGCCCATCTTCCGCACTGGATCGAGCTGAACGGGCAGAACAGAACTGGAGCAGACGAGGTCCCTCGCCTATCCAGAGGAACATACTAGCCAGGAAGCTACGAGAAGCTAATTCATCTACCTGCCAAAGACAACGCAGTTCCACATTCTCTACCTCAGACCAGTGCAGGGGACGCTGTCGCAGCCTTCCTCTCTCTGCGGACTACAGCAACTCCCCATATAGTCTAACAGAATCAGAGCAGCACATGATGGACATTTCTGGATACTTGGGTGAGGATGATGGAGTAGAGGTTGTGACCATTCATAAACTTCATAACAATTCATAAACAATCCTGCATTTCTGAGAGGTTCTGACACTCTCCTGAAGCAAACTCAAACTTCTAAATAAAAGTTGTATTGGAATGAAGCAGGTTATTTTGCTTCATGTGGACTTTATATCCTTGTACTTCAAGTGAAATCTATGATCAATTTTTATTTATAGGGGTTTGACTATTAATTTGAAAAGCCATTTTTGATATTATCCATACTTTAAGAATGACAACCTTTGGATTTGTTTGTACACTGGAAAATGTGAATTCTCAGGTTTTGCATAACAGATGAAAATATACATACAGTAAATGTAAATATGAATTTATTATCTGAATGTTTCTTTTTACTGTTGACCACGTTAAAGATACATTACAAAAATAGTTTGATACATAATCTCAATCAAGACTTTCAGTATGTTTAGATGCTGATTTATTAAGGTACACATATTTTTTACTAAGATTGCTATTATATGAATGCATGCAAAGTTAAAATATTTATGATTCTATTTACCCTTTTACACAAAGAATAATTATAGTATTTTGATTAATATCAAATCATAATCATAATATTTTGTAACGATAAGCCAATGTATTCATTGAATTTACCAAGATCAGTTAATAAGATCCTTTCTTGATTTTGGCAGTCCTGTGGTTGACAGAAAGGTTCAATAAACTACAGTAAGTCTTACAGTTAATACACTGTAAAATACACAAATGTGCACGATGTTCAGCTGCCTTGCTACTCCACGGGTCCTCCTCCACTCCCTATGTTGTCCATGTAGGAGCTGGGCCGGAGCTTCATGGCCGTGTGTCTGAGAGAGTACCACAGTCCTCTCCATGTGCCCCACACTACACCATTATCATATTTGGCTTTATACTCTCCACCTCTGTAAAACCTCCCATTAAGATTGGCAGCATGACATCTGTAATTAAGCAACAGGTAACATAAAACAGGGTGTTTAGTATACGAAAAGCTGCACCTAAAAAATTCAGAAAGCCCTCTGCATCACCTGTTATACCACCAGCCTCCCCTGTTCTCTGCAGCACAGCTTCCTTGCTGGTAGCGATCGTGATCTTGGTCCCGGGTGCTGAATTGCATGCCATTATGAGAGGCTGACCACTGCTCCACCATATTGGCTCCTCCGGACAGGGCATCTCCCGCCTGACCACTGTACATCCCGTAGTGCAGCCTATATTTATCCTGAGGATAGAGGAGGAATGATGTAAGCAGAGAGGAACGTGATGAAATAGGAGACTTCTCATCCCTATACATTCCGTAAGGCTGGAATTAAAGATTTAATGGTTGGAACCAAAATCAGCTTACCTTTTCATCTGATACTCTGAAGCTGCCATACATGGCATATGATCTCACTCCATTCCAGTCCATCAGTTCAATTTTCAATACATTTTCACCTAAAGAGGATTTAGAAAATATTACTGTAGAGCAGAAAAGCAGAGTGATAAACTCATTATCCAAATCTTACCATCGCTGAGCAGGGCATGAATATGATCATTCCCAAGCCAGAATTCATCTTTACTTGACTGGAAATTACCAAATCCATTTTTATAATCTTCCCACTTTCTGTGAATAGAAATGGTGATTTGATCATACTGATCTTTTATAGGTCTAAATGTGAACAAAAAACGGTCAGCAAAAACATACACTATTACAGTCATCGCATAAGACTTAGGCTACCTATCGAAATCGACTTTCCCATTGATCCGTTTCTGAATCACAGTCCAGCCAGCGCCATCATCCATGTCGCAGTACACAAGGACCGGTTCAAGTAACGGTTTGGGTTTAATCCTGTAGAATCCGCTTTCTGGTTTTAGTCTGTCATATAGCTCAGTACAATCTAACGGACATATAAATTACAGAAATAATAATACAACGATTTAACCATTTTGAGATTGGCTTTTTTCATCAAACACATATTATTAAAGCTTTAACTCTCTGTTTATCACAAAGTAGGCATGTACTTTTCTGTTCCAAAATGTTATTAACTTGACAATTTGTTCATCAACAGTTCTCATAAAATTCTAAAATGGTTTAATTATAAATAGCCTAATACACATTTGCACACGTTTCTTATAAGTGTTTAAACTTTACCTTTGTCATGAACTAATAATGAGCCTCCAGTACTTGGTAGGGTTGGTGAAGGTTCAGTGTGGTTTTCAGAAGTATTCTTGTATTCCAGTGATAGTTCCAAGTTGGGAACCAGCCTGAATCGACGGTGAGCACGCAGATGCATAACTTTCCATTCCCCAATCAACAATTTATTATTCATCATACGAATCTTTTCCTTCAGCAATGATACTTCAGATGTTTGGCATGCTTTCTCTGCCTTGACAAATAGACACCATTACACTTTTGTTATTTATTTAATGTCCAGACACTGTAGTGCAAACATTCTGGTCAAAGAGTGAACTTACTGAGATTTGAAATGATGTGAGAGCTTGAAACACCAAGATAAAAACCAGCTGTGGCATGACCATTTATTAAAATTCTTCACATGAAAATAGAGAGGTGTTAATTTTGTCAAAGTATAAAAACATCAACTGTAAGCATAGCTTTCCACTTAATTTACATTAACGTTAAACATTGTAATGTTTAAAAAGTAAAGTAGTATTTAAAGTTTTTAAATGTAAGTAAATTTAAAAATAAGCCTAGGCTAGCAGAGTAAGTAGCATAAAAAATAAAAATAAAAAGTTTATTAAATATAAATGCATACATACAGAACGTGGTGTTCTTTCCTCTTCCAGATTATGTGTCAATGAAATGCCCTCCAGACGTTCATTTCTAAAATTTATAGGCTGTTGGTTCCGCCTGGTCCACATTATGGGTCAGATGCTTCATCTCCCCCCATTCCACACATACCAGCAATGTAAAAGTTTTGTTTTCTTTATAATTTATGTGGAACTTCTGTTTCGCATAAAACACAATCTTCAATTATGATTCACAATAGTGCATCAGCCATTTGGGATAGGTTAATGGTGCTTTTGATGCTTCACGTTTAACCCTTAAACAGGCAAGAGTGGAAAATGCTAAGCAATATCATCTTATTATTATATCACATATCCAGAATTGTTTTTTTTTTAAATTTGATATATTTTTGATTTTATGAGTTGTGTCTCCTGAGTCACGTTGCCTGATTAGGGTATAAAAAAAGGACCAAGTCATTAACTGTTACTGCCACTGCATGTTTAAAACAATTATATCCCATACTTCACCTGATCTAATGTTGACAAATGATATATCATTCGAAAGCTTACGAGCTAAAGATTCAGCCTGTAAAACCCGTTCTGAAATTGGACGTTGCGTTACCATAGAAACGGTATTCTAAATTCTTTTATCGGGCTCGATCCTCCCCTGTTGGGCATCGTCATGTTTCATAATTTATGATCAAAACCTTTTCCAATCTTGACAAAACACATATTGTCAGTATTGTCAGAAAGGTCTGAGTCTCAAGGTTCCATATTTTGTGACAGAAGTGATATTTGGACAGAAATTTATTAATTTGTTATGGCAGAATGCATACAATTAAATTCAATGGAATGTAAGTCACCAGGTGGCTATTTTTTGGTATTTTGCCTAAACAAAATCTCATGGGAACTTCAATTTTTGTGATATCAACTTTAAATTTGGAACACAGCTAGGTTAGATATATGGCTTTGATTTTATAGTAATTTTATACCGTAGTAAAATATATTTAGTAAAATACGTTAAAACATTTTTAAGTAGCCTACAGTATATTTGATTTACTGTAAGTTTAAACTTCCATAACTTTTTCATACTTTCATTTTTTGAAGTGCTTTCAAGCAATAATCTGCTCACTGTTTTCTTTAAAACAAGACCAAACTTAGGTCTATATTCCAAAGCATTCTTGAATTACAACCATTTAAGTTTGAATAGTGATACTGGAGATTTCAAAATGTGCGTTACAACGTGAACAACATATTAGCTACTTAATTTTCTCCTTCAGCACCTTAAGACAATGTTCACAATTAATGCTAGCAGTATTCTTTCTTTCTTTTTTCCAGAAGAAAAGTAAGTTTAATATATATTTACTTATCTCAAAATCTGAATGTTCTGCACCATCTGGCAGCCATGTTGGATTTAGGTCAGGCTGACTAATTGATCACAAAAAAATTTTAAGCAAATCATGTGACCACCAGCATACTCAAGACAGACCAGGCTTAAGTAATAAAAGGATTTGATGAAAAAAATCGTTCTTATTCCCCAAAAAAGACAATAAAAACGATGTGTCTCGTGAGTCACGTTGCCTGTTTTTGGGTTAAAAAATCCATTGGCTACATGTGTGTTCTACGCAAGCAAGAAGTATATGTGTTTGGAAAGATATGGGCGAGTAAATCATAACATTAACGGAATTGTAATTTTTGGATGAACTGTTCCTTTAATTCTTACACGTCTTTTAGCACTTTTTAGATGTTAATTAATTCATTACTTCGTTGCTTTACGAAGCTGTTTTCACAAAAAAATAATATTGTTTAAAAAAAAATAGAGTAGAAAGTATAGCCTACTTAGGGTTGCCACCTATGTCTGATAAAAAACCGGGACATATCGATGACCAGCCCAACTGGGGGGGGGGGGGGGGGGGGGGGGGGCTTTGGAACTTACATTCGCCTCTTTACATATCGATGACCCGCCCAACGGGGGGAGGCGATTACATGCGCTTCTTACATGCGCTTTTCGAGGCACACTAGCAAACACACGCAAGGTCTCTCGCAGTCTCGCTCTCTCCCTCTCTGTGTGCGCGCGCTACACAGTTTGAACACATATTCATGTAGCCTTTCGAAAACCGGGACATTCAGTGTCCCGGGAGAGTGCACAAATTTTCCGGGACAGGTTATTAAAAAGAAGGACAATCCCGGTAAAACCGGGACAGGTGGCAACCCTAAGCCTACTAGAAGCCCGCGCACACACACTCACACACTTTAATTAAAACCATATTTTATTAACATTACGAAGTTGTATAATGTCTCAGTGAGCCTTTTTGTTTTGTTATCACCTTTACCACCACTCGTCTAAATTGATTTTGTGTGATTGTTAACTTGTAAAGCGCATGAGGAAGTTAAAAAACCGCTACGTCCGCATCAAAAGAGTGAGAAAAGGGGCGGTGTGAATGTGTGAATGTGGATGGAAGACATAAGAAAACTTTAGGCTACTGCTAACCTTTGAACCTCCTTCCTTTGTTATCGCAGAAAATCACGGGACTGTCACCGCTCATAAAGACAATCATGGAGACATGAGACAAAAATACTGTTTGAGGAATATGTGACTATTCAGATAGCAGAAAAGCTGCGAGTCAAGCAAAAGGAAGGAAAACAGTTTTCCCGGATGCGCTTGCTTTCTTTCTGTCAGGTTTGTATCGCTTTTTCCAATGCTGGCATTCCTTTGCTATGATCTTGTTCAGATTGGAACAAACAATTGCTTGTTATATTACATTATGCGGATTTAATTTAGGGCTTCATAGTTGATTTAGAAACCTTGTGTTACATACAACTTTTGGGATTAGGGATTCATGGGTTAAGAAAAATCTCTTAATCCACATCTGAAACCTTACATGTGGATCCTCTAAAGATTTATAGGTCTAAAGTAAGTACATTTGTGTCATGTTTGGTTAGTTAGACCTGTCTGCTTTATTTCTCAATGTCATTGATTATTCATATTGAGTAGATATACCAGCTTTAATTGAACTGAAGTTCCTCTGGAATGTTTAATATTTTGTAATCTTTCAGAGAGAAACTTTCCTGTAAAAATGACATCCGTGCATTTTAACCCTGGGTTAGATTCCAAGGAAGTTAATGGGTAAGTGAATAACATTTAATTAATGTTACTAACACTTCAGCAGCATCATGACCTTTACTCCTCCAACTTTAAATGAGTAATTCAGCACTACTCCCAGCTCCTAAAATCACATGATCCAAGCAGTATGTTTGTAATATTGTACTGTTTCTATGTTGGCCAAGTAATGGGGTGAAAGAAGAGGCAGAGGTGCAGATCGATGATGGAAAGGAAGAGAATGAGGAGCCAGACACCATATACCAGTAAGTAAGAACTAATTTGTTGACAATGTGATGTCTTAAGACTAATATTCTTATGTCTCATTCTGTTTTGGATTTATTTTGCAGTCGTGTCCGGAAAATTATAACTCCTTTTGTGATGTCCTTTGGATTTCGGTGAGTGGGATCATTTCATTTCAGTGTCATATAAAGAGGCGGCTCACAGGACCTATACAATCCTGTAAAAAAGTACTTGTGATCTTTTTTTTTTTTCTTTTCTTTTTTTCTTCCAAAAATAGATTTTAGGCTATGTTTTAATGATACAACAGGCAACTTCTGTTCTTATTTGCAGTGTTTTTGGCCTAATACTGATCATTGTGGACATTATTCTGGTCATTGTGGACTTGTCCCTTTCCAACAAGAGTCGTGATGTTGGAAGTGCACTGGAGGCTGTTTCTCTTGTCATTTCCTTCTTTTTCCTCATTGATGTGCTGCTTCGCGTCTATGTGGAGGGGTTAGTAGTTTTTCAAAATTATTTTGCAAACTATACGTCAGCACATAATGTTAACGTAATGCTAACAACAATAACAACCAATAATGCTGTAGTGTTCAAGTCACTCATGATAGGAAATGATCTACAGGAAACACATTTTCCCGGCACTTTCTGTTTTTCCAAAACAAGGTTTTATCTCTCTGGCACAATTTCCTAGAGCGCAAGCACGAAAATGAATTAAATGGTCTGGAAGCTCTGCATTAACGCTGATTATATATGAGTGTTATCAAAACCTGGTGCAAAGGTATCAGTTTACATATTTAGGATCTATTCCATAGCAGTCTCTGATCAACCATTTTTAAATCATCTTCTTTCTCAGATTCAAGGTGTATTTCAGCTCCAAACTGAACATAATAGATGCTTGTATTGTGGCCATTACCCTGGTGGTCACCATGATCTATGCATTCTCTGATTTCTCAGGAGCCAGCCTGATTCCCAGGTACACCAGATTTAACAGAAAGCATTCATGGTTGATGCTTACATTTCATCCAATATTATACTAATGTAACAATGTTAATATGGCGTGTTTGCAGGGTTGTCACGTTCCTGAGATCTCTGAGGATATTGATTCTAGTACGTATCTTCAGACTGGCATCTCAGAAGAAAGAGCTTGAAAAGGTCACCAGGAGAATGGTGAGTGACCTAAACACAAAGGAAATTGTCTCATTTTGTATCTTCGTGATTGTTGTGATTGTATCTTTTCAGCCAATCAGATTGTGAGTGTTTTTTTTGTGTCTGTTTTACACCACATTATTTCAATCTGTTTATATATACTTTCCATTCCTTTGTATACTCTTTAATCCATTTTAAAATTAAAGTGCCCCAATTATGCTATTTTAATGGTTCCCAATTTAGTTCTGAAGGTCTCCTACAATAGGTTTACATACATCCAAGGTCAAAACACACTTTAATTTTCACATAATATACATTGCAGCATCATGTCTTTTGTCACAGTGTCTGAAATGGTTCAATTAAGGATTCGGTCTTTCTAAACCCCTCCTTTCCGAAAGCTAACTCTGCTCTGATTGGTCAGATGGCTCAGTCTGTTATGATTGGTCTACTGCTTACAGTGTGTGTCAGAAACCAAACGCCTATTACCATATCTGAATATCAGCTCTGGAGGCTTTCTCGGCACTTGATACACAGTGAAACAAACTGTAAGGAATGCCGTTGGTTTTACCGTATCAATCTCATATGTTGTCCAAAGTGGAAAACAGCGTCTTCTCGACATGTTGACAACACGAACCAAAATCTTCCAGGCCTCAGCTACAACTACAGTGTTTGAGGGCGGGTCAGAGTAGATGTTGTTCGCAGGCATCAAATGAAGACCATAGGCTGGCAATATACACATTTGTTACAAACCTAAATAGGTTTGTGCAGGTCATAATGCTGATTCTTCAGCATAGTATTGCTGAAGAATCATTTCAGGCAGTTCAGAATCTTTTCCTATCCTTTTGAAGTTAAAAACTCCATTTATCATACACTTCGTTCTTTGAAACTTCGCAGTCCTTTTACATTCAGAAACAGCTGTATAAACACTACATTTAAGGTAATATCCAAAAAAGCATAATAGGGTCACTTTAAACTTCGATCTTTTTCTTATTTGTTTTCTTTTTGTTGCACTGGTTTTCATGTTTTTAGATTATTTTAAATGCTTTTTTCATGTTTTTAATCTCTTATTCATGTAAGCAATTTATGGTGTTTAAAATGTTCTACATAAATACACTTTATTTAATAATTTTCACAGGTGTCCGAGAACAAAAGAAGGTACCAAAAAGATGGGTTTGATCTGGACCTCACATATGTCACAGGTTTGGTTGCTCTTTATTTTAGTCAGCAGAAATCTAGACATTTAATTCTTCTTGATTTGTTTATTTTTTGTCTGTGGTTATTTATTTTTGATCAGATCATTATAAACAACATTAAAATCAAGTAATTTGCCAACCAAAGTGATTCATCATTGATAGTGTCATATCTCTCTTCAGAAAGAGTCATTGCCATGTCTTTTCCATCTTCTGGGAAGCAGGCGCTTTATAGGAACCCCATCAGAGTAAGTCACCAACGTAACACAAATGTTTAAGAAGATTTTAATTCGATGTAAAGTTGTTCAGAAAACATTGCAACAACTGTATGATCAATACATAAATGACACATTTCAGGAGGTGGTTAGATTCCTGGACACCAAACATCTGGATCACTACAAGGTGTTCAATCTCTGTAGTGAGTAGACGCTTCTCTTCATGATTACTTTACCTTAATTACCAGTAAAGTTGACCTCAGATAATTTCTTCTGTTTCTAAAAGGCATGATAATAATGGTAGCCAATTCTTGTTTCAGGTGAGAAGGGCTATGATCCAAAGTTCTTTCACTATCGAGTGGAGCGTGTTATGATTGATGACCATAACGTGCCATCACTCGAGTAAGTATCTCTCAGCACAACTGAACATTAGAACATGTTGCTGAAGTGGCAAATCTAGTTTCCAGCAAGCATGTTGTCATGAATCTCTGTTGATCTCTGTCTGTTCTCCTGTCAGTGATATGCTGCGGTACACAGCCTGTGTTCGGGAGTGGATGGCGGCAGACTCTAGGAATGTGATCGCCATCCATTGCAAAGGAGGAAAAGGTCTGTTGTTTGATGGTGTTTTGATGCTGTATATAAATAGTCTAAAAATTTAAATGGATTGGATTTTGTTCAACAGGGCGGACTGGGACGATGGTGTGCACATGGCTCATCGACAGTGACCAGTTTGAGAGTGCGCAGGTACAATCTGGTCATGAATGTTGACATGTAGAGACTTTCTCATTCAAGATTGTATTCAAATTTTCTTTAAACCATCTTACAGGAGAGTTTGGACTACTTTGGCGAGAGACGGACTGATAAAAGCATGAGTTCGAAGTTCCAGGGTGTTGAAACGCCCTCTCAGGTGTGTAAAACTGCATTAGAAGCCATGGATCCATATTGGAGCAATGAATGTATATGATCTTTTTTTTTTAATTGATGTATGTTCTATTTGTTTTTGCACTTGCAGAGCAGGTACGTCGGTTATTATGAGATCATGAAGAATCAATACAACCGACAGCTACCACCTCAGAAGAGCCTGAAAATAAAGAGCATTCGAATACACTCAATCGCAGGTCTGAACCAGCCATTAATCATGATAACTAAATGAATATCAGCATTATAAAATGACTATGTATATATATATAGTCATGTGAAAAAGAAAGTACACCCTTGGTGTACAATTCTATGGTTTTACATATCAGGACATAATAAAAAAATCATCTTGTCGTTAGCAGGTCTTTAAATTAGGTGAATACAACCTCAGATGAACAAAAACATGCAATATTACACCATGCCATTATTTATTTATTTATTATTAACCAAAACAAGGCCAAAATGGAGAAGCCATGTGTGACAGACTAAGTACACCCTAGGATTAAATTGCTTCTAGAACCACCTTTAGCAGCAATAACTTGAAGTAATCATTTTCTATATGACTTTATCAGTCTCTCACATCACTGTGAAGGAATTTTGGCCCACTATTCTTTACAACGTTGCTTTAGTTCATTGAGGTTTGTGGGCATTTGTTTATGTACAGCTCTCTTAAAGTCTCGCCGCAACATATCAATCGGGTTGAAGTCTGGACTTTGACTGGGGCAGTGCAGCACCTTGATTCTTTTCTTTTTCAGCCATTCTGTTGTAGATTTGCTGGTGTGCTTGGGATCATTGTCCTGTTGCATGACCCAATTTAAGCCAAGCTTTAGCTGTTGGAAAGATGGCCTCACATTTGACTCTAGAATACTGTGGTATACAGAGGAGTTTATGGTCGACTCAATGACTGCAAGGTGCCCAGGTTTTGTGGCTGCAAAACAAGCCCAGCTCATCACTCCTCCACCACCATGCTTGACCGTTGACATGAGGTGTTTGGGCTGATATGCTGTGTTTGCTTTTCACCAAACGTGGCGCTGTGCATTATGGCCAAACATCTCCACTTTGGTCTCATCTGTCCAAAGGACATTGTTCCAGAAGTCTTGAGGTTTGTTCAGATGCAACTTTGCAAACCTAAGCTGTGGTGCCATGTTCTTTTTAGAAAGAAGCTTTCTCCGGGCAACCCTTCCAAACATGCTATACTTGTCCCATCTTTTTCTAATTGTACTGCCATGAACTTTAACATTTAACACGTTAACTAAGGCCTGTAGAGTATAGGGTATAGGGTGTAGGGTGTAGTTCTTGGGTGTTTTGCGCAGTGGGCGGTCTGACCTTGGGGTGAATTAGCTGGGACGTCCACTCCTGGG
Organism: Tiaroga cobitis; assembly: GCA_030578255.1. NCBI lineage: Eukaryota > Metazoa > Chordata > Actinopteri > Cypriniformes > Leuciscidae > Tiaroga > Tiaroga cobitis. The sequence goes on from CM060600.1 coordinate 21,782,353, forward strand.
AAGATTGGCAACTGACTTGTTTTCCACTTGTGAATAATCTTCCTCACTGTAGAATGATGGGCTTCAAATTGTTTGGAAATGGCCGTATAACCCTTCTCGGATTGATGGCAGCAACATTGCTGATGTTTTTCTTCCTTGGCATTGAGTTAACACACACCTGAATGCTCCAGACCAGCAAATTGCCAAACATAAAACATTAATAGAACATAAAATGAATGGAAACACGCTGCTGCTGCAAGAGAGAGGTAGGCCTTCTGTAGCAGATCTAGGCAGGTGGTGCTGGGGAGGTGGAGGGATAGAATAATAATTTGCATAGCACTCAGTCATGGTTATAAAGGAAAATGATACATGAAATCAATTGCCTGAAAATGTTACATTGAACAAGCCAATTAGAACTCAAATAGTTTCATGGTTGAACTATTCAAAGGAGAAGTGCTCACTAACACAGATTTAGACAGATTTGTGAACAATATTTATAGAGAAATAGGCCTTTTGTGTACATGGAAAAAGTCTTAGATCTTTGAGTTCAGCTCATGAAAAATGGGGGCAAAAACAAAAGTGTTGCGGTTATAATTTTGTTATTTGTGTATATATATATATATATATATATATATATATATATATATATATTATTTTTTTTTTTTTTTTTAAATTTCATTTATTTTTATTAATGGCAAAAACTATGGTAGATTGTATAAAAGCAGTGGCTGTGGTTGTTGTTCAGGTGTGGGGAGGAGCAATGGCAGTGACCTGAAGGTGAAGATCATAGTGAAACGAGAGCTCGTCTTCCAGGGTGTTTGTGCTAAACAGCAGAACTGTACTGTAAGTATGCAAAGCTGGAGAGGATTGTTGTGTTGAATGCATGTTTCTGTTCTCTAAAATAGGCTCAAAGGGCAAAGCTAGCAACTTTTGGCATACTAAACACTTACACCTATGCACAATTCTTTGTAGGATCTATAGCTTTAATTTCAGTCCGATTTAATTTCATTAATTGCAGTCCGTGTGTGTGTTTTTCAGGTGTTTCCTGACACTGGTAGTAATGCAGTGGTCATCAGTTTGCAGGAAGGGCCTGTTGTGACTGGAGATGTGAAGGTCATGTTTGAGTCCAGTGCGGTAAGCCTCCACTATTTTTAAGTATTTAATTGACCCATGCGTTTTATGAAGTGCTGTTGGCGGAAAGTTTGAATGAAGTTCTGGGACTTGAACTTCCCTTTTTCTCTCTGTCCAGGGTCTGCCAAAGGGTTACGAGGACTGTCCATTCTATTTCTGGTTCAACACCTCTTTTGTTGAGAACAACAGGTGGGTTTTTTTTTGTCAGTAATTTGGGGATTTTATTTTTGGGGTGACTATTTTTATTTATTTTTTTGTCATCCGAGACTTCACTGAAATATTTTGCATTGATGTTTTTGTGTCATAGACTGTATCTCTCGAGGGAGGAGCTAGACAATCCACACAAATCTAAGACCTGGGACATCTATAAGGAAGACTTCGGAGTGACAGTGGTCTTCACAGACCCCTGAGGAGAACATTCTCAGACAGCTCTGACCATTTTTGTAGTTTCTTATGAGAGTACTGAAAAGCTACAAACTAAAGCAAACGTTAACACTCCACGTGAACCTATAGCTTTTTGAGATTTGAATGTGATTTTTGTAAAAAAAAAATATATATTTTCACTCCATTGTATTTCCATGGTTGTCTTTTTGTGTAATTTCTTTTTGCAATGCTCAGTACATGGGGGTTTTCTTAGTTTTTACTGTGGTTCTATTGATGTTAGGCTAAAGTTTAAAATTCTGGCAAGGAAATAATACCAAACAAAAGCATTTACATATCAAACACCTGCTTCCATGGAAAATACTTGACATGTTTCTTGAGTTTGTATGCTGTCATCAGGCATTATACCGACCCCTAGTGATTCTGCCTGTACTGCATTCAGGTGTTGAAGAGTCTTAGATATGAGAGGGATGCTTTATACGTTTAAATCGAAAAGATTATTTTCTGGTTTGAGAAAGTTGCGAATGATTTAGAATAATTACATTGGATAAAACAGAGTAAAGCCCCGTCCACACCACCAAGATAACTATATTAGCGTTCAAACCAGCGGATGATATCGTTGTTTATCCTAAGCGCGTGCAGCAGGATGGATTTTGATTGGCTGTCTATGTTTTTTTATCGTTCATCAGCTGGATAAAATCCCCCTTAAAATTATTCAAACGATATCGTTTCTCTGTGCCGTTAGCGTTATAGCTCGTTTATCGTTTAATATTGCGAACTATTTTTAGAATGATAGTTATCGTCCTTGGTGTGAACGGGCGTTAAAAGCCATTGCCCATTTTACAATTTCAACGGGGTCCTAATCTGTTGTTGTAAATTGAATGACAACTCAAATCACTTATTGCATGTTGATTAATTCAAAATAATAAGTTAAATATACACATAATACCATAAAAGTGGGGGGTTAGTACGATTTTTTTCATGTTTTCGAAAGAAGTCTTTTATGCTCCCCGGATGTATGCATTTGATCAAAGATACAGTAAAAAGTGTAATATTATAATTGAACCAAAACTACTTTAATTTTTTTATTTTTAGTTAATTTCAGTGATGGCAAAGCTGAATTTTCAGCATCATTACTCTAGTCTTGAGTGTCACATGACCCTTCAGAAATCATTCTCATCTGGTAGTGTACATAGCTTAAAAGGGTGGTATAATACCCCTTTTTACAAAATGTAAAACATGTCTCTAATGTCCCCAGAGTGTGTATGTGAAGTTTTAGCTCAAAATACTCCACAGATATTTTTTTATAGCATGTTAAAATTGTCTTTTTTTAAGGCTGAGCAAAGTTGTTTTGTGTATCCCATTGCATGCAAATGAGCTGCTGCTCCCAGCACAGAGCTTTAAGAGCTCGTTCTTATCAAAACCACATAGAGCCCTTTGTTGCGAGGTTGGGTTTATCTAAATTTTGGGGTTTGTGATGTCACTAACCCAGGACGAAGCTTGTGTAGTCCCGACTCCCTACCAGCCGTTTGTTGTAATCCTTAAAAAGTGATTTCTATTAAAGAAAACATCTCCCTTTGCAGATGTTGTTTATGCTCAAACAGCAACATTACACACTAACTAAACTTAGGAAAGTGAAATCAATCACCCATTTAAACCTATAAACAAACCACTTCAAAATATTTTTTTATTTAGTAAGACCTTCAGATTACCTATTATAACAACATCCATAAAGTCCCACTACAATTGGAAAATCATTTATCAGCCAGTGACAATCACAGAATCTCCTCAGTGCATTTCTTTACCAATTGAAACAAATAGTGTGTAATGACTTGGTGTTGAATCAACAAACTGTCATCGAATACGATTGGCCTCGAACAGGCTCCAGTGTGCATAGTGTAAGTCAATGCAGGATGAGAACACAAAATAAAAAAGTACCCAACCACAATCCACTCGAGTGACACAAAACATTCTGAACCCTTTAAATGAGAATGAGGACTGAGCAATTGTGGTTTTTATGAGGCACTAACACACCACTTGGTTGTGAAGTCACTACCCGTTTCATTTTCAACCAGTAATGCTTTTCTCAAGTTCACTGCTCTAAATTACATGTCTTTCTGAGAACTGAATTTAACCCAATCTTGACCAAACACCTACAGATGTTAATGCCAACAAGGTCCATAGCAAGTCAGCTAAATAGCAAACAGTAAAACAAGAAACAACAATCAAACAGTTTGATTATGTTGATGACAAAATGAAACAAATGCCACCAAAAATATTCAAAAGAAAGTGCTAAATAAATCAAGAGTCTGTGACGTTAGTTTGGTATTAAACCCATTAGAGCTCTATGGCCATTTTTTATATTTTCTCAACACATTGTCTTCCTAAAAGAGTGCTCATCTCCGTGTAGCACATCACATTGTATTAAAATGTCGTATCGCCCGCTGTGCAGGAGACAGATTAGTGAAGTCTTGCATGTATCTGTGCAGGGCTTTGATACGTGGCCTTTATGAAAGAGGTACCAGAAGCGCTGGAAGACACGGTCATCATTCACCATGATTTTGATCAAACGGTCCATGTCTGCTGGGAAGAGTGTGGACAAACCGTAGGCCTCAGAGGCACGGTACAGCAAGGTCCATGACGGGCTGGGGTAGGGTTTTGAGGGCCGTTTGTTGGCAAGAGTCAGGTTGAGAATAAAGGTTTCGTGATCCAAAACCATGCGACTGCTGTCTGGGTAGTTTCCATCCACGTAATAAACACGATATCCTGACCATAAAAAGGGATGTTATAGCAATAAACCATGAAAAACCTGACAATGATTTTACCATGGTTAAGTTTATCAGGTTTTTTACACATTACAGTTGACAATTTTTATAAAAGACACCAATGACACGAATGCAAAAAGCTAAAATAAAATAATCAAATGCTAAAAAAAGACAAAATAACCAAATGCTAAATTAAAAAAAAGAAAAGAAAATCATTCCAAAAGAAAACTCAAAATAAAAGCTAAAATAAAAACTAGATATGCAAGACGCTACAATAAAAAAAATAAAAACAAAAACACAACAACCACTGTATATGGCTCAATAAGTACCTGGGTTCAGGTTGACATAAGTGGTCACACTCGGGGCAATGAAAGCCACACTCAGTGGACGGGTCATTGTTTCCTCATCATAGAACATCTGAAACTCATCGACGTGAGTGTGTCCGAAAAACTGACCAGTTATGGTGCTTTCATATCTGAAAAAAAAAAAAAAAAAAAAAGATTAGAAAGGAACCAGACTGATTGCTAAAGTGAAGTTGACTCAAGTGAACCATTAACCACTGCACTACATACACCTACCGATACATGTGGCAAAAATACACAATTATCTCAAAAACAGGCAGTTACAGTCAACATGACCCATTTCCACAACAATACGACACTTATGATCATAAAGACACTGTGTAATAACCCTTTAGGCTGCATTCACGCAGTTGTGTTGACCCAGCTACGGGTTACAACAGATGAAAGTGCACGAGTTGTGTACAGCAGGATGGGCTTTACAATGTTCACACAGAACAGTGACTGACCTGTTGACTATATGATAGTAGTTCCAACTCCAACTGCTCAGGCAGAGACCCGGGGGAATGTGACCGATGATGTGAACCTGAGAGAGACCAGACAGAGCTCTGCTCAGATTTGCTTATTGAACAAAACCACAAACAAAACAAAATATCTTGCTGTTGAAATTGAAAAAATAAATAATCCTGGACCCTTAGTGGTAAAAACAATAGATTACAGTACAGTAATGGCCAAAAGTGAACTCCAGCCTAGGGTAATTGTTGACATCACCCTTTATTCAAATATTATTTACAAAATTGTGTTTAAGATTTTGCAAGCATATTGCGTAGTTGTACTTGGAGTCAATTGTTTTATTTGTGATAACGCAATGAAACGCCAAATTGTGTTGATAGAATATTTGGTTCCTGATCGGTCCGATCGCGTTCCACTGCCCGTTTGCACGGTCCAATAGACAGCCTTGAAATCATACAAAGAAATTATGAATATACAAAAACATAAGAAAAGCAGCAAAATATTAATATTGTTGTAGTCAATGTAAGCTTTTTTTCCTGGGAGAATTTTTTTTGTATAGTAAAATAAAACCTGCATTTGTTGGCCTTTATTTTCCAAATCATTTTGGTAGATAAATACCTTAAAGCTTAGTTTTAAAAGTCCTTCATATATATATATATATATATATATATATACACACACGTTTTCCTCAAATTTTAATGGTTTAATCGAACTAGTAGGGTCATTAAAAACAAATATCCCCACTGGACATCACTTTTGGCCACTACTGCAGATCATTAGCATCTGAAATGTAATGTTCAAATTAAAACTGAAACTCTGCACCCACTGCATCACACATCCACTTCTGGTTGGTCTGACTCATGACCAGTTGCTTGGTAGTTTAAACACCTCGAACCCACAGACACAAACACTTTCAGTGCAACTTGTTAAACTGCTGCAACATGCAAAGGCTTCAACACTGTTCTGTTTTTCACATCCTTAGAGAAACCAAAAAACATCTTATTTGTTTCTTGAGTTCTGTAAACTTCTCTGACCTTCTCTCCCTTGTTCTCAGACTCTTGTAGTATGTGAACGAGCCACTGGAGCTGATCGGCCGGGTCTGTGGAGTTCACCATCAGCCAGTAGTTCTCTCGTGCACAGAAGTTCATGTTCAGAGACACCAGCCTCAATCCACGCTGAACTTCCACAGTGTAGAACCCTCCACGCCTGGAGAACACAAAACAAACAAACAATTAAAACTAATTGTATGAATTTAAAATATTATTAAAAATAATAATTAAAACATAGCAATTACAACAATATGAATACAAATGATAATAATTAAACTGTAAAAGTAATAAAACACCAAACGTATCTGTAGTATTGCATTTGAAAATAAAGCTGCAAAAATACAAGTAATAATTAATAAAATGAATAATTTAACAATAGCAATGACAATAAATAATATTATAATATGCATATGGTTTATTATTTATAAACCATTTATTATTATTATAATATAATAATTATTATTTTTAAACCGTAAGAGTGTAAACACCAGAAATGTAGGCTATCCATCCATCTATGGTATTGCATTTAAAATATTTTGCTACAAAATATGATAATAAATTGGGTCTAATAATAATAAAAAAATCAAAGCAAAAACAATGATACTACTACTACTATATTATTATTAGTGAAAACTTCACAAATGTATCTATGCAGTATTGCATTTAAAATATTAAGCTCACAAAAAAATAAGTCAAACATAATAAAAATAATTAAACATTAGCAATAATAATATATTTTTTTATTATTAATATAAAACCATAAACGTGAAAACAATCACAAATTTATCTATGCAGTACTGAATTTAAAATATTAAGCTGCAAAATATGATGTAATAATAAAAAACAATTAGTTACAACAACAATGGTCTTAATATGATTTTATGCATTTATCAGTGACTATATAAACTATATCACACTCTGATATAAATGAGTATCGTCTTTCCATCAGTACTTTACCGTATGGTCTCGAGTGCTTCCTCAGGCAGCCAGGATGCCCACTCCTTCGCCATAGTGTCATACAGCCAGCGGGACGACCGATTCCCATGTACAAATGGAGGTGGGAAACTATTCACCGGAGTGCTCTCGTGATTCCCCACAGATGGGTACACGGTTACATTAGGCCCCAGGTGTTTGAGTATCAGTCTAGTGATGATGGTGAGCTCGTTCAGCTGTTGTTTCCGGGACTGAGACCAGACGTTGTGTGCTGGAATGTCTCCTGTCCAGTACACCCAATCCCATGGGCCGGATTTGGCTAAGGTTTGGAGGAGATTCTCCACTGTGCGTAGAGGCAGGTCACATTTGCCATATGTGCCCCAGTATCCGGCTCCACTGTGCTTCCAACTGGCCCTTCCGGAGTCATTCCGACAGCACAGTGGCTTCTTACAATCTACAAGGCTGCCTTGAGCGTACTCCGCATCCCAGTGGATATCTGTGAGGAACAGGATCCTGCTCTGTGGATAGCCTGGTTTGGGAGGGGTGGGTGGTTTAATTGGGGGTTTGGGGACCCGTGGCAGGGATACATTCCAGGGGGCATAAATATCGAAATGGCCACACGCAGGTCCAACCAGCAGAGCGCAAGCCTCCGAGGGCCAGAGGAAGGACTCCTGCAGCGCACGGATGAAATCTTCTCGGAAGAGCTCAGTGATCTCTCGGCATACATCTGGATCAGCGAGGTGCAGTCGGACACAGGCATCTCCCAGAACACGTGCCACACGCTCCTTGTTTGAGTCACTCTGGTCATAAAGGAAGCAAAGAACTTAATAGTTGCCACTCTTTATTTTCATGGACAGATCAGAAACTTCACTCAAATATTTTTTTACATGGGTATTTGAGGTTAGATCATCACAATTTTTATATATATATATATATATATATATATATATATATATATATATATATATATATATATATATATATAAATATATAAATATATAAATGTTATACATGTAAAAAATTTACACATTTTAAATAATTTAGTTATTTTTTAATTTTAAGTATTTTAAATAATTATATTAGTGCATATGCTTTTAAATAAATGTGTGCATGTATATATGTGAGTATGACTAATTCTACTATTATTAGTTTACTATTACATAAATATACACATTTTTATATACAATATTTTTGGCCTATGATGGCAGGCAGCTCAACGAGTATCTTACTGAACAAAAGCGAACTGTGTGAACTTCACTTTCAGCTCTCTAAAACAAGAACACCTTTATTACAACAAGAAAGCCAGGGGAGAAAAACAGGCAATAACATCATGGTAAAAGCGTAAAAGTACGTGTCTCACCAGCAGCGCGATGTCAACTGAGGCGAAGATCGCTTTACACACCGCGCAGGACATGTTGTGCCAGCTGAACCCGAGCTTCAACCGATCGAACTCCTCCACGAACCTCAGCTCGGGCGCATCTCTATCCCCTTCAAGAGGGTATGAGAAGACAATAAGCACCGAAAACAATGTCCAGACCACGAAGACACCACTGAAGGTGGACAACCCGAAACCTGGACGCTTCATCCTGGCTGCGACACTGCGGTAAACTGTATCAGTTCCCCGTCATTACATATGAAATCTGTAGCGACGACTCCAGGAAAACGTGTTTATTCTTGAACAGACTCGGAGGAAGAAATTGTTACGCCTGGAGTAAATAAAACAAGCGTCAGAATAACTCGAATTCGCCTTTTGTTTTTAAGCAGTTGTGAATATCTAAATTGTGTTCTGAAGAGCCAGTTGTCTTGTCTGCCCTCCGCACAACTGTACCGCGACCCGGGCGGGCAAACCTGTGTCCTGAAGCGTTTATATAGCGTCAGCTGACTGATCACGTGAAATGCTGACAAAGCTTCTAGTCACGTGCCTTACTGCTTTTATAAACATGAAAGTATTATTTATAATATATTTTTTATATATTAGTGTATAGGACAACGACGTGAAGCTGATTCTTTGTCCGGAACTGTTAAATAATTAAAAAATATATTAAATTGAAATTGATACAAATGACTTAGGTACATCTTTTCTATTAAGATAATTTTGTTCAATTTCGGAATTAAAAATAATGTTTATATTTTTGACGAGCTTAAAACGTACAGGTGGTATAATTATCGAGATATTGTATAAAAAAAAACTTAAAAGGCTGACATTTAAATATATATAAGAAATGGTGGAATTAGTTTGGTATATATTGTTTAAAATATTTATCTAAAAACATAAAGCAATTTAGTTTAAAAAAAAAAACAGTACTGATTAATGAAAAATTGTCCATGACCAACATGAAGGAATTTTGATGATTTTTTTTTATGTGACAAGAAAACCAAAAACACAACCCCTTTAGATCCTCAACAAATCAAATTTTGTTCAGGTAAAAAAAAAACAAAAAAAAAAAACCTTTTTAGAAGTTTAAAGAATCTTTTCATTTAGAAGTAGCTTAAAGCATATCACATCGCAAGACACTGTCAATTTTCATATCAACAACCCAATAATTTATTTTCTGACTGATAAATGAACACAGATCAAAACACTTTGCATGGCCAAAACATTTTATTTGTTCTTATTTTCTTTTAGTAAACTTTAGTTATCATGAATAAAATATTAACAGTCCAAATCTCCAAAATAAAGAATTAAGTTTCATTAAAAACCTCACAGGGTGAGAAAGAAGTAAGCATAAGTTAGATAACCAGTCTTTTTTTTCATTATCACCGCTATTTGCTTTTCAAAACATAAAAAGAAACACTGAAACTAAAAAAAGATCATTTATGCATGTCAAGTATGCTTGTTTTTGTCTCTTGGTTTTCCTATTGCATACTGGTGAGCAGATAAGTGGAACACTGTGAAAGCAAAACAAGGAAGTAAATAGATGTAGTGTTTAGAAAAGCAAAAAAAATAATAAAGGCACTCATGGGCAGCCTAATGTATCGCCCATGAAAAAACCCCACATGTATACAAGTATAAAAATCTCTCAGATATTTCAGCACGTAACATGCTTAACATGTACAATGTAAATTAGAATACAGGAGCCGGAGGCATGTTAGTTACATAACAGAGGATGCAGAAATCATGCATTTGTATGGATCAAGTAAATATGTAAGTTTATGGGAGCTAGAATTAGAGATATGACCCATGATGCGTGTCAATCTGTGACACAAACGTTCTCACATTTGATGTGACGTGTAAATGGCTCTTCCTTTAAGCATATGGTACCTTAATCTAACATATCAGGTTTTTATAAAATGTATTTCCCTGCTATGAGAGGGACTGTACAATCGTGATATTACGGGCACTTCATAGTTTGTTTTTTGTTACATGATAAGGCATAAAATTGGCATTAGCTATTGCACTGCTTTTTTAAATTTTAAAAACAGATCAATCTCAGGCAAACTTGGCCTATAGGACTTCTGTTATCAGGACAATCTAAAGCAAACACATAGTTGAAAGACAATGGCACGATGCTTTAAATACTAACAGCGGCTGATGCGTGCACATTTGCAAATAATACAGATTTTGAGTTTGGTGGCGTCCCTTTGATGGAGTGAAAATGACAGAAATGGAGCGAGTGCGCAAAAAGATGCAGAAAATGTGGGAGTGGTTAGTTGAAAACCGATTTCACTGTACATTCACTGCGTCCAAAGACCGTTGCCGCCACTTCTTGTTTAATGGCTATAGAAAACAGGGTTTTGAGAGGAGCGTCCAGAAAACACGAAAAAGGACAGATGAACATATATATGCACAAACACACGTCATCTTCACTGATTGCATGTAAGAATATAGGACAGTGAGAACGTGGCTTTTAAAAATGTTCAACAGCGCTTCCACAAAGCGTTTTTTTCTTTAGCAGAGGGCTACAGTGGCATAGAGCACTTTGGTGAGTGGTGAATTTTAAGGCAATACTGTGAACTCAGTGTTTGCAGGGCTGTTTCATTTGTCTTGCATCTTCTCTAAGATGGGCACGATCATGTCAAATTTGGGCCTCTTGGCGGGGTCCTCGTTCATGCAGATCTTCATTAGCTTGCAGATGTGGGGGGAGATGCCCGGCGGGATGGTGGGCCGCAGTCCCTCTAGTGCCACCTAGTGGAGAGAATAGGGATAAAGGTGTTTAGTTTGGCTCTTGCTCGGAAAGTCAGGTGCATATGATGGACTCCATCTCACCTTCATGCCGATCTCCATGTTTGAGAGGTCAGCGAACGGCACCTCTCTGGTGACGAGCTCCCAGAGCAACACGGCGAAGCTCCACATGTCCGCAGAGCGCCGGTTTATCTCCTCGGGCTTCTTCTGTAGGGCTGAGAGGAGATGTGGAGGGAGGTGTTAAGGTATCAATGGATCAAAACTTTAGTTTAAGATTACATTTATTGTTGTTCTGCAAGTTTTCGCAGGCGAACAGGCCAAGTGTTTTCCCTCACAGACTTCACAACATTAGTCATGTAGATTCACCGCGTTCATCAACACAAAGCTGCTTGGTTTGAAAGTGGCTTCTGAGTGAGCAGTGCTTCATGCATCACTACACTATTGACGATAGACAATGGACTTTTTTGCCTTAATGCGCAGAAATTTAGCAAATGTGACCATACATTAGACTGATCTTCTTGAGAAGTTTGAAATGAAGAATTTTGAGAGTGAAGGAGAGGATTGATACCTTCAGGTGCCACCCATGCGGGAGAGTACATCCTGCCGGGACACTGGAAGGAGAACTTCACATCTGCCATGCTTATCCTGGCCGTCATGTCCTCGTCGATCTGATGTCAGTGAATCAATGAGAACAGATTCATTAGGATAACTGAGCATGAAACGGTTATTTAGGCGTACTAATGTAGCAAATGTACCCTCCTATTCCCATTTTAAATAAATGGGAAACTAATACTTTTTTCAGCAAGGATGCATTAAATTGACCAAATGTGACTTTTACAATGTTAGAAAAAACATTTAAAATAAATGTGTTCTTTTGAACTTCTATTCATCAAAGAATCCTGAAAAAACATGCATCACAGTTTCTGCATATTGAAATACTATAACATATTAAACAGCCCAACTGTTTTTAACATTGATAAATGATAAGAAATGTTTCTTGAGCACCAAATCAGTATATTAAAATGATTTTTTAAAGGATCATGTGACTGAAGACTAAGGCTGGGACGGTACACCTATCTCCCGATTCGATACAATCACGATACTTGGGTGCCGATACGATATGTATTGCGATTTTTTTAAGAATTGTGATTCTACAAGTATAGTGATTCGATATTACAATATATTGCAATTTTTTTTTTAACACTAGACTATTGGGAAAAGTTAAATCATACACTTATACAAACTGTACATAATGTATAAGAGGGGTCATATTTACAAAAACAAATCATCACATCTTTCTGACTTTAATTTCAGAAGCATCATACAATACTACATTCTCTTAAAGATATGATTCAATAACAAATACATTTTTAACAGTCACTTGTCGCCGTCACTTAGTGGTGAAACAAAGTAATCGATAAATGCGTTATTTTAAGCACCAAGTTCCTATCAAAAGCTGATTTTGATCGCTATCGTAGACATCAGTGTTCATATTTGAACTTTTAAACTTTTATCCAAGTACTACTATGATAATTTGAACTATTGCATCACAGAAATAATGATACTATGAGGTTGAAAAGACTGTTTTTGAAGCTGATTCATGACAACTCTCTCTGGGTCAGCGGAAACGTCAACACAGCTTTGAATGTTGCGATATGAATTTGTCAAAGTTTAATAGACAGACGAATTGAAGGATCGTGTGGGTGTTTGAATCGAGAAGATCACAGTCTTTTAAAGATGAATCGTGCAGCTCTATTGTCTTATCTCTCTCTCTCAGCATATGGGTAGCGCAAGGGCTTTTCAGTGCTGCAGCCCAATTTATACTTCTGCGTCAAACTCACGCCGTAGCTACATCGTAGGCTGTGTGTAGCGCACGTACCCTTCGGCGCACCCTGACGTGCACCTCTCCAAAAATGGATTATTTTCCACTTGGGATATTACGTCACTCAACACTCATAGATAACGACACATTTTATCCTCTGTTGGAACAAAAGTTCTGTCAACCTTATTTACAAGCAAGGACAAAATTAAGAAATTGAATTTGAATTAATACCGATTCTGAAAAAAATATATATTTTAGAATGGTAAAATAAAATATCGCAATAGCTAGGTGAATTGATTTTTTCTCCCAGCCCCACTGAAGACTGGAGTAATGATGCTGAAAATTCAGCTTTGCCATCAGGAACAAATTACATACCGGTATATTGAATAAAAAAAAAAAAAAAAAAATGAAATTGTAATTATATTTCACAATATTGCTGTTTTACTGTATTTCTGAATAAATATACAGCCTTGGTAAACATAAGAAACTTCTTTAAAAAACATTTCTAAAAATGTGTAATGTTAGCAGTTCTTCAAACTCGTGCAGTTTTGCCTTGGTTTCACTTGTGTTTGTGGGTCAATGACAATCCATTGTGCTTTAAACTGATTGTGACTTTCACAGATTTTCATTTTCTAATGTACATTACAGACCATTGATGTTTGTTAACAACAGACAATGAGAAATCCACAACCAAAGAATGTTCTTTCGCTGCAACACTCTGCAACTTGAATATCTCAACTTGTGATGGGATGCACGGAAACTTCACAGAGAACTAAGACCGTCTACAGAAGTTCCTGTTCACAGTGGTTTATCCACTGAGACTTAATTTGTGGAGGGCAAGTTCCACTGAATCAGTTCCACATACCATGACAGCAAATAAACAAACTTGTATTTTGGAATGACTGGTTAACATTGAGTAATGAATGTCTGTGGAAATGAATCTACAGCGAAGCTCATGTCGCCTAGTAGAAAAGACAGGAATAGACACTAGAAAACCCCACAGTTGTAGAAACCAAGATAAGTGGGAAACGTCTGCTTTCCGTTGCTCACCATGACACTCTTGCTGTTGAGATAATGCCGGGGGATCATGGGCTCCAGTGTGTGCAGGAAAGCCATTCCACATGCTATATCCAGTCCAAACTTCACAGCCTGCGTCTGATCCACAACAAAGTCTAAATGGACGAGAGAAAGAAGAAGATACAAGAGAAGGTTTGAGAAAGACTTTTATTTTTCCTGACTCAGCATAAGTAAATATAACTCCAGGATGTCCAGAATTGAAAGAGCATTTAAGCATATTTTCAACATTAAACATTCAAATGAAGCAGACATACACCACATGATTCGTGTGAGACAGTAATGTGTGTTTTACTCACTGGTCCCCTCGTGAAGCACATTGTAGAGGGAACCATAGGGCATCCAGTGTGTAATTATGATTGGATGAGGGGCGGGCGGAGCTTGACACGCCCCCAACATGGGCAACACATTGGGGTGGGAGAAGATTCTACAGCAGGGGAAACGGGACACATGAACACACAGATACAACAGACCACTAACACGATGGAGACATTTCACAGATTAAAGATGACAGATCAGGACTGCCCTCTCTTTTGGAATAAAATAGTTCACCAAGACTTTTCCCTTTTTTCAATCTTTAAATTTGTTCCCTTTGGTATTAATGATATACCTGTATTGACGATAACCATGATATTTAGAATATTTAAAATTGAATCTGGTTGACACTCCAACATAGTAGGTGTACACTTCTGTACAGTTATGGTTACAAACACTCACTCTTTTAAAAAAAAATAGAAAACCACAAAATAAAGTTAGATGAATTTGACTGATAGCATTTTTTTTTATTTCAAGAGAATTGAACGAGATAATGTGGTACTCCTACAGTAGTTCAGAATCAGCTTGATTTGTGAACTAATCACTCTTTTGAGTCTGATCTTTATAATAAATCAGTGGATTCAGTTCACAAAACCAGTCTGAATGATTTTAATAATCTGCTTGCAGCAGTTAACAGCTAAATGAAGCAGATGGTTATTGGTGAAAGACAACTTAACTGATGTTATGTTTGTCACATAAAGCTATCGTCAGCCTTAAAGGGATACTCCACCCAAAAATGAAAATTCTGTCATCATTTACTCACCCTCAAGTTGGAAGATATTTTGAAGAACGATCGGAACCAAACAGTTGTTTGGCACCATTGACTTCCATAGTAGAAAAAAAAAATACTATGGAAGTCAATGGTGCCCCACAACTGTTTGGTTCCGATCGTTCTTCAAAATATCTTCCTTTGTGTTCAGCAGAAGAAAGAAACTCATACAGGTTTGCAACAACTTGAGGGTGAGTAAATGATGACAGAATTTTAATTTTTGGGTGGAGTATCCCTTTAAGAAGACTGAATATAGTGCAAAAGGCATATGTGGCTTTTTGAAGCTTGAAATTTCAAGTACGATTAGGACGTTCTTTAAAATTCTGTTTGTTTCCACAAAAGAAAGAAAGTCATACAGATATGGAAAATTGCTATTATAATCAGATATTAGTATCAATGATTTAAAATGAGATAAAAAAAGTTTGTATTTTCTGTTTTATTTAAAGGTACAATATGTAAGACTTTTGTAATAAAATATCCAAAAATCACTTGCACAGTGTGATATATTTCCTGGAGTTGCGTACTTACAATATCCCAAAAGTTCCCAAAGATTTTTCATTTTAGAGAAATTCCAATTTTAAATAATTGTCCGTCCCGGAATTTTCACTTGTCGCCTGTCACTGACGTAATATCCGCGTTATCCCTGGTTTCCGCTCGTGCAGTACGAGCAGAGTAACCATGGCGACAGACGTAGACAACAGCTTTACGTCTAGCTGCAGTTGTTTTGTTCAAACATTATGGAACATGGCAAGCAGACTTTGGGAAAAAAGGAGAACTAAAACGAGGATCAATATCAGCGTGGCGTTCTCGAGAGCTCCACGTCCGTGACAAACTTCGACTTGACAGAGCTCTTACATGTACTTTATTAGACAGGTGAGCAAATGTACATAAAACTAATCAATGTTATATAGTTCAACATGATGAAATGTAAGAATATGATCAGTATGTTATTCTAATGTTGATCTAGCTTACTGCTAGTCTCATACAGCCAACAAACAAACACATAGAATAACATTATAAGTTTCAACACACTCAAATGCCGTTTAGCGTGATAGTGTGTAGACCAAGTGAAACAGCGCTGCGTTACCTCAAGTTTCATTCGTCTAATAAACCCTGTGTGAGTAGTAATATAAGCACTTGCGGGTAGTTTGGTAGAATAAAATGTCCTTATTACTTTATATCCGCAGGACTCGTGTGTGGTGCTGATATCTGTCTCTCATTAGCAATCGAGCCCTACTTCATACCACAGTCATGATAAAAACATCAATGTATTCACTCATCCATAAGCATTATTAGATCCATAAGCTTGACGACAAGTTCCATAATTCAACTGGAATTTTGCGTCATCAACCTACGCCTTTGTTATTGTAAGAGGTTACCGACCCCTAGTGGCGAAAACAATTACATATCGTATCTTTAAGTTAAAGCTTTAATAATTTTGTTGTGTATTTTTGTCATTTTTATTAGTTTTATTTTTAAATGTCCATAATAGTTTTTATGAATTTTTATTTCAGTTTTAGTTTGTTATTTTAGTACATCAAGTTAAACTAAATGAAAATGAGAAATGTTTCCTTGACAAATATTTTTATACATTTTCTTTTATCATTTATATTATTTTTTAACAAGTAAAGAAATAGTTTTTTATGTTTTAATTTTAGGCAACTATAATAACCCTGATTTGGAATGAGTATATGATGACAGAATTCCTTCCCTTTAATCTGTGTAATCTGG
This sequence comes from Tiaroga cobitis, assembly GCA_030578255.1. Lineage (NCBI taxonomy): Eukaryota > Metazoa > Chordata > Actinopteri > Cypriniformes > Leuciscidae > Tiaroga > Tiaroga cobitis. Next base: position 21,799,237 of record CM060600.1, read on the forward strand.
GCACATTGGACTGGCGGTTCATCACCTTAGTTTAGGATACTCCTCATTGAAGTCACGGCTCTTTCTAGTAGTCCAGTCCCGCACACGAAGCATCTTGATCACAATCTCTGTGCCCTGCCAGCGGCCCTGCCACAGCTGCCAGAGAGAGACATCAGTGTTTCCATAAACGCTCTGAGACATGGTTTGGGTAGCTATTGTGGTTTAGTTTGGTAAATGAGCTCACCTCCCCAGAGTGATTCTCGTTGATCTTGGCCAGCATGGAGAGCTGCTTATAATCTATGCCCGCGGTTTTGTTTAGTGTACCGTTACCTGCAGACATCATAAAAAAAATTAAACAATCAAACCTTTGTTGTGGATAATTCAAATAATTGTATATCGCAACCTATATACAGTTACACTGAATGACAATAAAAGGCCGGTTTGCCAAAGCATCTGCGTTATGAATGCAAATGAGAGTCAGATGTTCTGAGGGCACTTACGTGGTCGAGTTCGAGTGGTTCCCTTCCAGAAAGAGTCCTTGAAAGGAACTTTGGACAGGCTCTGCCCCTGTTTCTCCGCCAGCTCTGATTCATAAACACAACAGAATTATTAGGCCTGATGCAACATATTATAACAGAAACAATGCTCTGAAGCTTCACAATGTAAGCAAACAATCCTCCAACAAATCCACTTGCTGACGTCACATTTGCTACATTAGTAAAGAAGAGTGTTTTTATACCTTTCAGATTTGCAGCAAGCGGTGGTTTGGCCTTGTCCAGTGGAGTTTCACCATATTTGTTGCAGATGCTCACCTGAGCACCATTATTGACCAAATCCTGTAGAGAAGATATACAATCACATATCAGGTACAACAGAAACTCAATTCAGGTATCAATTTCAAAATTCCATACTTTTCCAGACCCAAATTTCCAAAATCCTCTGAAGATTTTTAAGACCATGTTTAACACAAATGGTTCATGCAGCATTATATTTGGTATATAGTACAATCATCTGTAAATATTAGCACTTGCATGATGAGAAGAAAACGAAAATGCTTTATAACCTGCATATTCACGTTTGATATTGTAATCGTGGTTTGAGGTTGCACAATCGCCAAACAGCAAAGTACAGTATGAATTAAATGACGGTTTGCTCCTTTATCTGTTGCTGGTTTGAGTGGCATTCACACATTCGTTTGGTGAAGTTCAAAAGAGACTTGCATATGTTAAAGACAAACAGTTTTGCATAATGAAAATGTGCACCTTGAATTTATTCAGTTGTGTTTTACAATCACTAAACGATACTAAACTTTTGCCATGAAATTACTCTGCTTGTATGATACATTTTTAGAAATTCTTCATTTTATATTTTAGAAAACTGAATACGGGATATTTTTCCATACTTTTCCCAAACCTGCAAATTACTCAAATCAAATTGCATACTTTTCCAAAAAGCATAGGAACACTGTAAATTGTTATGTTTTGTAAATCACTGAATGCCAATGTTTTAACATTTCCATTATTTCTGCTCAAATGTTAAAGATTTTTTTTTTATGTAGTGGTTGCCTTTGTCGATCAATGTTATTTTACTATTATTTATATACTGTTTTAAATGTATTTTATTTAAGTTTTAGTTTTCATTTTAATTTTAGTAAGTTTTAGTCATTTTGTTAAATGCATTTGTCATTTTATTTTTTTTAATATTTCCATTTACCCCAGTTTCAGTTTTAATAATTTTAGTACTTCAGTGTATTTATTTTAGTTGCCAAGTCAACATTTCTAATTTTCGTTTAAGTTTTTGATAAAAAAAAAAAAATGAACCGGCACTATAGAGCTCCAAAAAAAATAACAACATAAAAGTGGTTAATATAATGGCTCGTTTCCACTGAGCGGTACACAATTATTTGCGTTTCCACTGTCAAAAGTTGTGAATGATACCAAAAAGCCGAACCGTACCATATCACTTTTTGGGTACCCTTCCGTTGGGGTACCTAGCACAGTGTTACGGTACTAAAAGGTGGAGCTAGACTCACTGCAGAACGTTGATTTGTTGACAGAATATCGTCACTTGCGCGTGCTACAAGGGCATTAGAAGCCCATTTTTTAATATACAGTTGAAATATAATACTACTGTTATTGTGTCACAAAATGTAGTTTTAAGAGTTTTTCAGGCGAGAATGTAGTTTTTTAAAGCTCAAATCTGTGGTTTATTTATAGATTTATGATAATTTGACGGAGATCCATTCCAAGCAATCACCAGGCGCTCGGCGCTCAAGTACCCCGCCTGGAACAGCCTTTCCTCGGCTAGTCGTTCTGATGTTTGCCGCTGACTCTGACGTCTCTGTAGTGGTTAAACATGAGATATAATTCGTCTTGTATAGACCTAACAGGCGATCTTTGGTCTCATGAATCTATAATTCGTTCCCTGGCCAATAGTTTTGGCAGAAGGCTAAGTGAAGTTTTATATATTTGAGCGCTGAATTTGTATATTTGACTGAATTGTTTGCTTTATGTTATTAAAGCTTTACTGTATAGCTTTTTGTACCTTTGACTTATACTTTTATAATGGCTATTATTGATAAAACTGAAATTTAACAAAAAGAGATAGGGTTGAGTTTTGTCATTTTTTATTTTATTTTAAGACCACCTGTAATGTTGTTTATTGCAACATTTGTACCAATGCACATATTGCCAGGAATATGTTTAATATTTTTAAATTTAAACGAAAAGAGGCAGGGTTGTGTTTTATATTTAGTTTTGTTATAAATATAGGCTACATATATGCAGTGAATATAATCAATAGGATATGCGTTTCCTGAACCACATTAGTGTGCTTATAATGTTTAAAATGTATTTAAATGAAATCAAAAAGAAGCAGAGTGGTGTTTTATAACATATTTTGTTTTATTGTTGCCTAAAATGTATATACAGAGATAACTGGAGTAGCAGAGCGAGCTGAGTGGCGCTTTCAAGAACGCGCTGTTCCATTAGCAGAATATCTGGACTCGCGTCCTCGGGAGTCATTCTCCTGAGTCGGACTTTGCGTAGGCTACTTGGTATTGAGAAACACCTAATGCCGGCGCTTGTTTCTTGTGACAAACATGCCGAGAAGCAAGAACAAGATCTGCAGTAGGCTATGTCATCCATAGTTGTTTACTATGTCGCTTTCTTCTTCGCACGAAAACAACGTCGATTGCTTCTTTCCGGCAAACACCACGCCTATCAAGTAAGGGTACTGTTGGCGGTGGAAACGCTAGCCGGATTATAGTTTACCGACCCGACCCGAACCGCACTGTACTGTACCGCTCAGTGGAAATGAGCCATAACTGTAACCACTTACTAGGACTATATTCCAAGTCTTCTGAAACCGTACTAAAGCTTTATGTGAAAGACAGACCAAAATTCTAACTTTCATTTATAACACAAGAGCAGCTTAGACATTCTGCAAAATATCTTTACTTGTGTTCCACAGATGAAAATCAATATGTACTTTCCCAACAAAAAGCTATTGTATGGATTCGGAAGACTTGTGTGGACCGCTTGTTGTCAAATATGATCAATACTGAAAATATTAAAATTCATAGACATATATACTTTTTAACAGTATATTGGTTGCGGACACGGGAATTTAAACATTGAAATAATATGTCAAATAAATTTTAAAATTATGATTTTGTGTGAAACGTTGAGGGTCTATGCTTTGTAATGATACCACATTTGACTGTTAATGTTCCATCAGGACTTTTAAATATCAAAGGACGATTGTAATTACATAGTTCCGGACCCATTATCGGTTTACGACCTTGAGAGTGTATTTCAAAGCTCTTGTCCCCATTTATTATAATTACATGGAAAACAGCCATTGATCTACCAACTGAAATGTTTTCAAAACAATCTAGAATTTCTAATTTTTCCCAGCAGAGGGCACTTCAGACTAACCTCAGCCACCAGGTCATGGGCCCAGAAGCAAGCATAATGGAGAGGGGTGTTGCCGTGCTCGTTTGCCGCATTGGTATCTGCTTTACACTGGATCAGCTAGACAACACAAACCACAACATGATTCAGCATCCAAAACAGCAAACACAAATCATCCATTTAAAATCTGTTTATAGAACTAAAAGGCATAAAAATGGACATTGTCAGTTCCTTTATTCCTTCTTAAGGTTTAAAGTTTGTGTGTGAAAGTATTTATAACTCTGGGAGCTTCTGTTTGCAGCTGTGTGTTTGTTTACACCTTTCCATGACCGTTGTGGTCACTGTGGTTGTTCAGGTGCAGATGTGTGAGTGTGTGTGTGTTAGTGAGCGTTTATCCACTGCGTTCTGTTCGTACCTTGGCCAGAATGTCACGGTGGCCGTGGCTCGCAGCCAGGTGCAGGGGTGTGTCGTCTCCGCGGTTCATGACATTGATGCGCGCCCCTCTCATGATGAGCATATCCACGACACCCGAACGACCCTCACGGCACGCCCAGTGCAACGGACTGAACCCGTGATCATCCCTGCGAGAAACAAACATATGTTAGCAGACGAGTCAGTAGCATATCATAATTATCACATCAATACTTAAAGTCACACTCAGAAAATATTTATGCCTAAATTTAAGACTGATGTACTTAAATTGCATTTAAAATGTCCATGTATTTGGATTACACAGTTTGAACAAATCTAATATCTGACCCGTTTCATTTATGTATGACTGACAGATATGTATCACATTAAGCTTGTTTTCTAAAACCAATATTTTTGGAGTGCATACAGGTAGGGAAATGATGTCAGTAGTTTCATTTTTGGGAGTTTTTTTAAAGCAGTGGTTGGCGGTAAACTGTCTCCAGTCAGGCTAGTGTTCTCTCTCTCAGCTGTCTGTCTCCAGCCAGTTAAATATAAACAGCCGTTAACTGGCCCTTTCCTCTAGATTATGTATACCCCCCTCCCCCCGCTGTTTGAGTCCGAGATCCGTTCTCAGGCCTTCCTATTTCCTTTTCAAAACTGCAGTAAAACTCGCACTTTCTTCAAGTCGACAGTGACACTTAAGTTACAATAACAACACAGTGATCTGACAGCTCACGTGAACTGATCCAATTGAGGTTTTTACTATTAAAACCACTGAACGCAACTGCTGTGAAAGTGTTATAAAGGTAAAGTCTGCAGCTGGTTATGCTCATCCCCACAGAGATCAGTTATAAAGTCTGTGGTACTGAAGTGTTTGTTGAAGAGCTGGGTGTGTGCAGTACAGTAGGAAGCCTCTGGATAAATAGTCAGGCCAGTAGTGTGGCTAAACTTAGGGAGAGCTGCTGAAACTTCTCACAAGGTCCTGCCGGAACAGACCGGACCACACACAAACACACACACACTACTCACACTCACCGAGTCAAATTTGGCCACAGCTGAAGGGGTTAAAGACAAAACAACAAACAAAAAATAAAGATAAATAAAGAGGAAGAACCCCTGCCCCCCAAAAATCAATTAATTAAATTGGATTGGAATCCTACATGAGCTTCCCAATGGGAATTCCGGAATGTTCATTATTTCCGGCCAAGCGGCACATTTCAAGGAAAGAATGCAAAAAAATCACGGAAAGAAAGTTGCAAACAAAGCAGGACAGCAGCAAAGAAAGGAATCTTAAAAGAAGAAGAAGAAAAAAAGGAAATAAAAGAAAAGGTAGGAATAAAGAAAGTACAGAAATATAAAGCAGAAAAGGAAGAAAATTGGACAGAAAGGAAGGAAACGGAGAAGAAAGAAAGAAAGTGAAAATGAAATGAAAAAGAAAGAGGCAAACAAAGAAAGCGTGAAAGGAAGAATCATAAAAGGAAAAAACTGTGAAAGACAGGAAGGAATGAATTAAGAAAGTGAGGAAAAACAAAGCGGAAAAGGAAGAAAATGGGACAGAAAGGAAGCCTGATGGAATTAATAGAAGGAAGTGAAAAGAAAGAACAGAAGAAAGAAAGAAAGAAAGAAAGAAAAAGAAAAGCAGAAAAGGAAGAAAATGGGACAAAAAAAGGAACGAAGAATGGAAAGAAGCGAAAAGAAAAAAAAGAAAGGAGGCAAGATAATAGGACATTAGCAAGAAAAAAGCAAGGAAGCGGGAAAAGCAAAGATAGAAGGAGAATGAAGGAAGGACAGCTGGTCAGAGTGTCAGAGCGCTCCATCACACTAATAAAGCAGCAGCGGCCTGGACTGAGGAAACCAGAGCGGGAACCACAGGAAATGAGATTCAACAAGCTCTCTCTTCCTTAGCCCGCTCAACTCATGCCCAGTTACTTTCCCTTGTCCTTGTAAGGACGTGAAGCATACACTGTTAACAAGCACATACACACACAGAGAAAGAGAGAAAGGAACGTTTACGCTAACAGACTTACAAACGTACAAAGACAGACTATGTAAACATTGATACTGGAGTCACACAGTTGAAAGATTTCGTCTCGAGTCTGTAATCTGGTTGAATGAAAGCTCATACTGAATTAGATCATGAGCCACACATCAGTGAGGCGCCATGGTCTATAAACATATCTGAGCTAGCAGGCTAGTGAAGTGGGCCAAATTGAGGTATGTTACAGGAAATGTAACTGAAACAGGACAAATAATATCGCTTGACATCTAAAAGGTAGTTTCTGATTCAAACCGCACATCAAAAAGGATGTTATATATTTTTAGACAGTGCGGGTAAAAATAAGAAGTTAAAATACAGGAAGCATTTTTAATAGTAACTGATTTTAGAAATGTGCTTCTGATTGGCTCGAGCTGCAGCAGCTTCAGTGTCTGTTTTAAAGCCACAGAGACAAACACAGCTGTAACCTGGCATTTAGTTTCTTCTACTATCATTTGCATGAGTCCTGTCCAGACTTCAAGAATGAAAAACAGCCACAAAAAGTGTCAGTTCCTCTTTGAGTCACAATTTGAGAGCAGACTCAGTCAACTTAAAATGGCATTCGCTACTAGAGAAGCACAGATGCAAAACTAGGGTGTGATACGGATATCCGATCTTCAAAACAAATTGAAACATAGGTGGTGTAACAGCACACAAGATCCCTACAAAAAAATAAAATAAAAAATAAATAAATAATTTGCAAGAGTACAGAACTACAAACAGAAAGTCAAAAGAACTTTTTTACTTTTAAAAATAAATAAATAAAAAATTCCTCAATATTTAGTCATATTATTTCAATTTAGTACATTTATTATTGTACATTTTAAAAACATTTTAGTTGACAATAATATGCGAAATACTAAAAACACGTCAGTACAAACTTCAGCCAAATTTGGCAATTTGAAAAGTTACATTTATTGATATTTAAAAACACGTATTAATAGCCTTGTCGAACTGTTGAGCTTTAAAGTTTACATGAAATCAAAATTGATCGTTCTTACTTTAATACATATTTGTGTTCTAAATGATTATGAATTGAATTTCTCTAACTAAATACGATTTATCAGTTAATTTGTCATTTTTCATCAAAATGTAAAAACTTGACCTTTGTAATGAATGTTTTATAATAAATTACATTTTTAAACGTCAAATGTCAATAAATTTTATTTTTCAAATTGTTGTAAAATTTGTTTGGTCGGACATTTTGTTTAATATTGATTTATAATTTTGCATATTAAAGATTTATCAACATAACTGAAACAGAAAAATCTAATGTGTGAATTTGTCATGGCTTGAGATTTGAGGAAACCTTTTTCTACACTTTTCTTGCCGTTTTATTATTGTAATAATAAGTCTTTGTATTTCTTGACTAAATTAAAAACACTCTGCATCAAAAAACATTTTCATCAGTTATTTCAATTTCATTGATTAAATAAACAGTTCTGATTTGATCCATCTGGAATTGACCAGAACAGAACCAGAAAATGTGAACCAGAACCAGAAAATGTGAGTTTGCCAAAACAATGTCTAGACTGTACTACACTGTAGCTTTTTGGGAATTGATTAACGGTATTTTCCCTTCAGTTGATCAGGAAGAGTAATTTTTTAAACATAGGATACTAATAAATCATAGTGAGTAAAGTAATATGTCTATTTTAATTTCACGCTGACTTTAAAGCTAAACAAATAAAACCAACAATTGCAAAATCAACTTAAACAGAGGGTTCAGGCATAATGGCCAAAATATAAGGACATTTCCATAGAAAACATCTAGATCAGTTAAGACGGACATTAAGCAAAGTTCAGTTTGTTGACTGACATGCTGTAATGCGAAGCATAAACTACACCCATGTATGTCTGCAATTTCCTGTCTCCTCCCACAAAAGCGTAGGGTCGAGACATCTGAGGCCATGCTAAAACTCTTCATGGCCCTTAAAAAAAACTGAATCACACACACACAGCCCCTCTTCTTCATAGCAGTGGAATCAGTTTATTAGGCAATCCTCAACAGGCTAAAGCAAAAGGCAAATCCCTTAGCTGGAGTTTTTCTATTTCTGGAAAAGGAAAATACTTTGAGATGGACAAGAAGAGAGGGAGGGAGGGAGGGAGAAGAGAGAGAGAGAGAGAGAGAGAGAGAGAGAGAGAGAGAGAGAGAGAGAGAGAGAGAGAGAGAGAGAGAGAGAGAGAGAGAGAGAGAGAGAGAGAGAGAGAGAGAGAGAAAGAGAGAGAGAGAGAGAGAGAGAGAGAGGACTGGTATGGCTCAAGTCAGCATGCTTTGCTTGGTGAGCTCATCGTATGGAAACTATTCATCCTAACCATTTAGTTTTAGCCCAGACCATTCTCTCCTCCCCCTCTTATGAGTCACAAATTAGACAGACTCCTACTCACACAGGTTTGTAAAAGATCAGCTGATGTTTAGAGTAGGGAATTGACATATAGCAGACAACGAGAGCGCTAATATATGAAGGGTTTCTCTAATAAAAAAGAATGAAAAAATTGCAACCGGAGTTGGCATTTTCCCCTGCTGGCTGTTTCTCAAGCCAGTAAGTCAAACATCTCCTTAGTCACAACTTCAGCCATGTGAAGAGCACAGGAAATGCCTAGATTGTGATCTACATCGGACATGACGCCACGCGTCCCTAAATGGTTCATCTAAACTAGCCGCTGCCTGCAATCTGCTGATTTTGTGCTGAATCAGCCCCGGCGAACCATTAGTCTCCGAACAGTTCCTGTCAGGTAATAACTCTTGTGGCTGACAGTAAGAGATGCAGGTCCAATCAAATTCCTTACAAGATCCACCTGAAAAAAATGTCTCTCTCTTTCGTGCTTCTCAGCTGTTCTGGGATGTATTAGTGAAGGAAGGAAGGCCAAGGCTGTTTTGTGAGAGGGAGCTTGGCAGAGTTGGAGGTATTTGAAGAGGGTGCATGGATCAACTCTGTGTATGCTTTGCACCATATAGGGATAGAAGTGAAATTCTGGTCTTCAACACGTGTGGAATGTTTTTCATTTAGTTTATGAGACATAGACAGGATATTTTAGGTTGTATTTCTTTAAACCTAGGCTAACCATGATGAGTTTACCACAAAAGGCATGCACAACATTAACATTCTATAACTATGATTTATTGACATGCTCCATAACTGATGACTATTATTAATTAAAAATAATATTATGACTAGTTGTCAAAAGTACCGAATTCGGTACTGAAATAAAAAAAAAGTGACGATACCAGCATTTCCCTCTAGCATTTTGAGCGCTGTTGAATGGATTCTTGGATCATCTCTTCGCCAACCAAACAAAGGAAAGTCTGCACCTCCTCGTTCGACCACGACGTATTCTTCCGAGTAGCCATAATAATAGTAGTAAGTTTAGTAATTATCTCTGGCCAAACTATTTAAAAATGGCAGGGTTATACTGGATACTCCATCTTGCGCGTGCAATTATGACACAGTGAATAGTGACGATTCTCTCTGACCAATCAGCAGTCTGCCTTGTTTTTACAACACATGTTAGTATCGCCTCAGCTCGCTCAGAACCTCACCGGAGGTGATACAAAAAAAAGTACCCGAAAGCAGGTACAGGTACAACTTTTAAACAGTGGAAAACCAAACAAAGGCGAGCCGAGTCGAGGCGAGTCGAGCTGGTACTGTGTAGTGGAAAAGCGCCATAATTATAACTAATAATAACAAAAAATACAAAATGAAATCAATCATTTTAAATGCTACAAGTGAACAAGAGTAATACTAATACCGAATCTCCTTAATGCTTCAAAACCATCTGATTGAAATATAAGCCGTGTACGCCACGACAGGCCAAATAACTGAATGAAATCCACAACAGATGAAAAGTGATAAAATCTACCCGCATCGTCTTTCTGAGCCACTGCACCCAGGGATTAAAAGACAGATAAAAGTGTAAGGGGTGAACTAAGGGACAAGCCTTGACAGAAGATCCTTCTCCATGTGTGCACAAACAGGACATTTTCTTTACAATACAATCCAAGTTTCGCAAAGTTTTTAGAGGGCGTGGCCTCCAAGTATCCTCCCCTACCCGTTTGAATGAGAAATTAAGGTAATAACAGCTAAACCAAGACTGTACAGAAACACAAATAAACGGTCTCTACAACCACACTGGAATCTACCTAATAACAGCTCTGACTAAATTCATACTCACCCCTGGTTTAGGTCATTTTCTGTGTTGTCCAACCAGAGGCGGACAGCTACCGCATTGCCTTCACGGCACTGAGTGAAGATGTCATCCATCTCGGCAGCCTCTCTCCTCTCACACTACCGGAATCGTTCGTCCCCTACCAGGAGTGTCCTGGGAGAGGCGTCTGATGCAGCTGTACCCTGAAGACGACAGGTGAGGGCTGACAGAACATCCAGCCAGGGGAAGGGTGCGTTGGGACAGTCTCTTCACTGCCTCAGGGCAAGTGTCTGCGCTGCACTGCAGAGAAACAAGAAGAAAGCTCAGATGAGCTGCCCTGAACACAGCTTGCACAAAACAAACACACGGTCACAGTCCAAGTAACTAGGGAACAATGACTAAAAACGGAAAAATGACAAGTAGCCAGCCAAAAACAAAAGGGTGAGGCTCAATGACATGATGCTCAGTCTTATTTATTATTTTTTTCAAATAAATACATGCAATTCATACACATGACTTGAAGGCACAGTTACTATGTTTTTTGGAGGGGGAATAAAGCCAACATATTGATCCTGATATTATAATGAAGAAGAAAAAAATTATAACAAAATTATTATTGAAAAGTCTGGACTTGATCCGTTGTGATGCAAGTATGCCCGAACCACAGCTGTACGGACTAATCAAATTGTCAGGGGGGGCTTTAAACGATGATGGACAGATGATCAACCGTAACGTAATCATCCACGTGACGTCACCAAAGAGGATGGGTCACGCTTGGGTTGAATTCGTTTACAACAAAGAATGGCTGCCAGTGGAGAATTTAGATGTGTAGATTCAGCCATCACGTTTTTTATAGAAGTTTTGTTATACATTTTAAAAGAGGAACAGAGAACCACGATCAAGGCATTTGTCGATCCAATTGAGTCCAGAGGCATTTTCTTTCCTGGTTCGGTTTAACACGCCCCATAATCACAGCCCAAAGGAGCAGTATCAGACTCACATTCTGACTAGAATCTCAATAAAGCAACGTTTCCATCCCATGTGTTCAAGAGAACAAAATCGGGGAAGCCACTGTGGCTCTTTTTTCATACATCATAACGCATCATACATCGAAATGCAATACACGCTGTCATGTTATTTTGTGTTCGGATGCCTGATATTTGTGAACGCAATCATGTGAGACATTATACCAAATAATTGTGACGAAAGACTTTGGCTCAGGCATTTCAGAATGACCAAACCAACATTTGAGTTGTTGTGCAATGAAATTGGCCCCGTTATCCAATCAATCACATCTCAGATGAGGCAAACATCACGTGTTTTTTGTTGCGCATTGAAGGATTTATTCTGTAAATGTGTTTTCATCGTAGTTTATGCTCATGTTTCTTGTGGGATAAAAAAAATTATCCGCCTCAATTGAGAGCATGTTTTTTGCGCATACAAATAGGTGGATGCAAACATAGCGAATGATCCTTATTCTTCAAAATATTTTATTTTATGTTCCACAAAAGAAAGAATATACATTGAATATGCAAGTCACACAGGTTTAGAATGACATGCAGGTGAATAAACAACAGCATTTTAATTTTTGGATGAGCTATTCCTTTAATTCACCACAGATTTAAGCAATGGGTTCAAAAAATTGTTCATTAAGTGGTGATAGCCAAGGTGATGAATACCCATGTAATCATGCAGGTCTCGGCTTGTTATAACATACATAACAGTCCCTTTACTGAGTCCAAAATATGATACTGATGACATCACTCAAACTCATTCTTTAGTTAAACAGGTCTTCGCAAAGACCCGTCATACTCGTGAAAAGCTACTTCTGTGTCTGTGTTTCTGTTTAATTAGAGAATTTAAGTTCATGTCACATTTATTAAAAACAAAAAGGAAACTGCGTCAAATACATTTAAGAAGCTATTTCTCATATGAACCATCATGCACTGTATACTTTGCTGAGAATGTTTGAGTTGGGAAACTGGAGAGACTGTATTCACTTACAGAAAATGACAGACAAATTAGATAAAAGCAGGCTGATATTGATTCAGTTAAATTATGAATTCAATCACAAAGACACTAAAAGGTAGGCTAAACATGATAGTTAAGACTCATAGAAAGAGGAGTAGAATTTGACAGACAGACATAGGCCTACAGGTCTATATTCACAAAGATTGTTTTATGTTCTAACAGATGACAGGTATTGTCAAACAGATTTTGTTTAAACTGACAGATAACAAAATAGAAGAAAAACAGACAAAATGAGAGACAGACCGGTATGCATGGGGACAAATTTAAAAGTTCAAACAGGCAGGCAGACAGACAGGCAGACAGTTAGAATGATAGACAGATATGTTTATGGGTGAACAGACAGACAGTTATGTTCAGACAGAGAGGCATGTAAGTGTTCTAACAGAATGGGACACATACAGACTGACAGATAGATACAGGTCAGATCTATAGATATGTGCTCAAACAGAAACAGATGGGTATTTGTTCAAGAAGACAGAGAGAAAGATAGATAGCAAGATAGATAAGATAGCATTTGTAGCAGACAGATAGACAGTCAGGCGGTTGGACGGACAGACAGACAGACAGGTAACGTTACATGTGTTCTCGCAATAAAACTGACATTAGCCGCATAGCTAACAGACACTCCATTCAAAGAGAGTCTAAAGACTCCTAATTATGGGTGAACCAAAAGAAGAAGAAAAAAACACAATATGAATTATAATGTACTTAATCATGCACAATTTATTTATTTTCACTCTACACTTTATTTTTGGCTATTCAGTAACGTTAGTAGTTTTGTCTTGCAGTGAGCTAGTACGCTAATTGTGCTAGCAGTCATGTAACGTTACGCCCACAGTCACTGAACTTCACGATCAACACACGATTCATGCTTCCTTCACACTCAATCGATCATAATAACCACCATTACCTGTTTATGTGGCCGCTTTCAGCTGGAGTGGACCAACGGTAATGACTGGGGCAGTCTGGACCGACACTCTTCCAGCGTCCACACCCTACTAGAGCCCGAGTCTGTGATCTCCTCCCCACCCGACAGTCACTCAGTCATTCCCCGCAGAACACGTTACTGCAGCGCCCCCGGCTGGAGAATGAGAAAAACATGCGCCTCGGGACATGGTTTTCAGAACTGTGCTTGAGATATGATGATTAATATTCATTTGTATACACCAATTTACCAAACATCAGCCCAAACTTAGAAAATTTGCATGGTCCTTTCTGTTACATCAGAGGGGAATAAAATTATACACACGCAGAAACGTACTATGGCTTGGCATTTAACGACCATAAAGCCTGCTAAAATAAAGTTACCTGTTCTACAATAAAAGAGTTATTTTGTATCTTATTCATTCATTATTTAATTAAATAAATAAATAAACAAACCATCCCAGATTTTGAAAAATTGGCAATTAAAATCAGGGCTATTATTGTTAACCAAAACTAAAAACATAACTTAAATAACAAATTTAACTTAAATTTTTATAAAAAAAATTCCAAAGCAACCTTATTTATTTTTCATTTAGTTTAACTCTACGAACTAAAATAACTAAAACTAAAATTAATAAAAAACTGTTTAAATATTTAAAAAAACGAACAAAAGACAGAAACACTAGAAAATGACTAGAACTTAAACAAAAATTAAAATGAAAACAGTAAATGTATTTAATGAATACAATTTTTAAGCTGGTTGTGTGGTTGTCTCTAAAATGCTTCTAATTACAATTTTATGTTTAAATTACTTAAAAATATATAAAGTATAACAATTTAAAATTGTTTCAAATAAAAAGAATACTACAATTCTAATTCACTAAAAGAAAAAATCATCACTATCAGCATGATTTCAGTGGTGTAATGATAAAGTAAAATGCTCATTACAAAGTTATTTATATGTGCAAATAAAAACAGGCTACCGGTATATAATTTCCATTTGATGAAATATGCCTTGGACTGACAAATCATTTGAGGACAAATCTTTTTTTTTTTTATCAGCGTGGACCTACTTAATAATAATGAGAAAAAAACAACAAACAAATACAGATTTAATAAAAAAATTATGGCAAAATAACTATCTTTAGTTTCCACATGAAGCATTTTATTAAAAGAGAGAGTTCACATGTTAGCCGGCAGAGCAACATTATTCAACGTTGTAATAGAGGTATTTAAATACTTATGAAGCCCATTCCACTGAAAATGATCAACAGTCTTAAAAGGCTTCTGTAACTTTTGGCTGTTAAGACTGAATATGCAGCATAAACAACATCTCCTAGACATATCATCTCTGCCATGTCCTTGTTCTGCACATCGCCATCAAGATGGAGTTTGGGGGGTCTGTCCCGCTCCCCCTGCAGACCGCATTTCAGGGACTGATGTGGATGTTACACTGCTGGCCTTCAGATTGAGTGCATCCACTGCACTTGAGATGGGACCTACACCTACTTTAGGTACACTAGAAGATGTTGAGATCACTGCTGATGGTGCTACTAGTCCCTCTGACTGCATTTCCCCAAAAGCCGAGCCATTTGTTGATGATGATGTCTCAATATCTGATGGATTATTGGGAGATGAAGGTATTTTCGGGCTTTCAAGCATTGGTGTTGTGGTTGAGGGCATCCCCACCACTGGAGAGGATGTGGCTGGGATCTCCAGGGTTGATGGAGACTCTGCTGATGTGTCTGTGATGGCAGTAGATGGGTTTTCTAATGCCGCTGCAGCTTCAGCTTTATCTAGTTCTGCAGCTTTGCTCTCCATCTCCTGGATCCGCTTCTGCACCATCACAGGCATCAGCTGCACATACGTGCCCATTAAACGGTGATTGGTCCTTATTAACTTACTAGCACAACTGTCCACACAACGCTCCTGATAAAAATAAAAACAAGGGAAAAAGAAGCATTATATGAATGTCATAGTGAATTTATGTATTATGACAGAAGTGACTCAATGTGCACAACATTAAGCACAATAGGTTTTTTAAGGCCCGTTCACACCAAAAACAATAACTAAAGATAACAATATTAGCGTCCACACCAGCAGATCATTCTGTTTATTCAAACTAAAGCGCTTGTTTGTCTGTCACTTTAAATGCTGGAGCTCATTATAGCAGGAAGGATTCTGATTGGCTGCCAATGTTTTTATTGTTCATCAGCAGGATAAAATCATTGTGAAAGTAATTCCAATGATATAATTTCTCTGTGCCGTTATCATTATAACTGTGGTGTGAACTCTGCCATTCTTTAATACTGAGAACGATTTTTAGAACTATATCTTTATTGTTATCTTAATAGTAGTTGTCTTTGGTGAATGGGCCTTTATTCTATTGGCAGTTCAAGCTGAACTCCCCTCAATACAAATGAATTTACATTTACAGAATGGAAAAAAAAGAAATGCAAAGACTCTTCTTTATTTCTTCATGAATTTGTCACATAATTTTATGTTTCGAATACTTGCAAATGATTGCACATTAAAATATATTATATAAACTCTGAAATCATTTTAATTTAACACGCTTAAAAGAAATGCAG
This sequence comes from Tiaroga cobitis, assembly GCA_030578255.1. Taxonomy (NCBI): domain Eukaryota; kingdom Metazoa; phylum Chordata; class Actinopteri; order Cypriniformes; family Leuciscidae; genus Tiaroga; species Tiaroga cobitis. The sequence continues at coordinate 21,815,268 of CM060600.1, forward strand.
GAATAGCATGCACCTCTATGTCAAAATATTTCATATTTTAGTGCTGTCCTGATTTGCATTTTTGCTCATGAGTCTATTTTATTTCAAATCTTGCTCCTTTTTGTTTTGTGCCTGATGATGTTAGTATGTGTAATGAATACATACTATGTCTTTTGATGTAAATGTTAAAGGCAGAACATTAATGAATGAAAAATATCTCACATCCCTGGGACACATCAATTAAGGTCTTTTTAAAAAGCTTTCTTTGTATTAAAACCCTAAGTACACTTATTATAAATCATATTTGCCTCACCTCATCCATTGTCAGATTTCTGTAGTTGAAATTGCTTGTGCATCGCTGGAAGCAGATTTCCGTCATGCGATTATAAACGAGGAGGAAGTCCCGCAACTAACGTTAGATCACAAAAAAACAGAACAATAAAATCACAAACAAATTAAAATACAAAAAATAAACATATACATATATACATTATATATATATATATATATACCTACTAACAATAGAAAAACATTGTCCCATTCACACTATGAACGGACTTCCATACTTACATTTCGTAGCTGACCGTCGGGGTCCATGACAATATTGTTGGCCGTATATATCAAGTGAAACGTCTATATAAGTGCAAATATATTACAACTGAAAATTATTAAAATAAGAAACGATGTAGAAGACGTAGACAGTAGAAGAGCGATCGCATGACTTTCAGCAGCGCGCGGCCATGTTTATAATCACGTGACAGGAGCGTTACGTCATGATTAGGTGCGGCGGAAGTTTGCAAGAGGTCTACTGAAGTGAGTTTGTGCTGTTGCATTTTTCCTGTCTTTCATGTCGGTATGTGAAATGAGCAAAAGGAAGACTTTTTTAAATTCTTTCTTTTTTATTTACAAGTAGCTAGAGAGTGTAAGAAAAAACTTTCAATAATCTATCTGTCATTTTTGTTGTTGTCATTTGAGTCAATAGCAGAACAAAGTGAGACATTTTCATGGTAATTGTGTGGTAAACGTTATGGCATTTAATGGTAAATTTTTACATCTTCAGACTTTCTTCAAAGCTTTCAAAGAAAAAAAGTCACTCATATAAAAAAGACTTTTATTTGTTGTCTTGAAAATCTAAAAGATGGCAAGAAACAAGCTGATTAAATATTTGTTTACATATTCCTCTTGGTTTATGTAGAACAACATAACAGACCAAAACTGTAAGCCTTTAAAGACAAATAACAAGAAAGCACATTTCAAGTGGTAAACTTATTTAAATGTGTCTCGATTGGACGCAATCTCAGTACGGATATCTGGTCTTCCCTGCATGCTTTTGCACAGAGAAAAAAATGATAATTTGGAGTGTGAACCATGTGCTTTAAATACTGTTGACAGCACCACCCCACAGTTTCTTGTGTTTAATCCCTTAAGATGCTAAATGCTTCTTTTAACTCTAACAATGTTAACTGTCCTGTTTTAGACTTTGTCTTGATCTACCGAGGGAGTGATCCAAGCCTTCGTGCAAATTTCTGTGCATCTCGAACTCCCTCTCTGCATTTTCATTTCTTTCCATTTCCATAATTTTTTCTCTCTCCCTCTCTTCTGCCTCCAGGGCTACTTGATGACTGTTGAGGTAGATACTGTGACGTGAAACCATGAGGCTGCTGCTCCGGGACGGGAGGGTGACATCAGCCTCGTTATCATGGTCCATGTAATTCTGCTGGGATGCGGGTTGAGGATGCGTCTGGGCTTGGTGAGCCTGAGCCTGTTTTTGATATTTTCTCTTTTTCTTACGCTTCTTATTGACAGTCAGATCCAGAGAGGCGTAGGACACATCCCCCTGCTGGACCTGTGAGATAATAACAAACCTAAGCTGTATTTTCATGATCTAACACATTCAATGTAGTGGAAAAAAAATAACTTACTGTACCTTGCCTCATTTTGGCATTCAGGTTAAATTGCAACATAACAAAGGCCATCAAAAGAATTTTGCAATAAGTTACGCAATACGGGTACATAGCTTTCTCTAAGTCTCAGATTGTAAACCTGCGCTATGATATCTTGGATCTCTGATTTTAGTGTTGAAATAGTGCAAAACTTCAAATCATCTTTTCTTCCCAATTGTGATGTATATCCTAGTGAATAAGGGCAGAACTTGATTTTGTCCTTAGAGTGCAACAGTGCCCGTGCACTTTTTCAGCAGCGTCAGTTTTTGTAAGTATTTTTTCCATTCATTTCTCCCATAGGGATTTAAAGTCTTTGTTAAAGCTTTATAACCCATGAACCAAGCCAATCTGCTACAAGGTGATTCATAACATTACAAACTTTGATTTTAAGCAGGACACAAGGCAAGGTACAAGACATGTTCAATCCCATGAAGCATTGCGAACAGCATAATCGAATAAAAAAATAATGGAATAATATAAAGCTACTCATTTTAAAATGTTGATTTTTATATATATATATAAATTTAATAATAACACTTTTATATATAAAGTTAATTGCAAAATTTGCACATATATTCAAATATTTTACTGTTTTGAGACTAGGGAGATTAATTGGCTTTATGCACAGCTTCACTACTTCCTGAACTTCAGCCAGCCTTTTGTTTCCTGTCTGCCATTATTGGACAAACTGATTAATCCAGGTGTGCCTGGACTCAGTAACAATAATCAGGCACACCTGGATTAACCAGTTTGTCCAATAATGGCAGACAGGAAACAAAGGGCTGGCTGAAGTTCAGGAAGTAGTGAAGCTGTGCATAAAGCCTATTACATCAATTACATAATTTGTGGTGCTTCATGGGAGTAGGCGGAGCTAAAGAGCTTTTTGGCACTTTTGCTTTTAGCGACTCTCTGATTGATGGAATTTTTGTGAGGAATGATGTTTTTTTCACCACGAATTCCACTGTTAAAGGTGAACTAAGTAACTTTTTTACCTTAACCGAACAGCTTTGGAGTCATTGTAATGTTTATATTACTGATTTCGTGTTGAATGGTGGTCGTCTCGCACCCCCCTGGTGCCTGTGAGCCGCAAAACCACCCTTGCAACTTTGGGCCGGCGGGCCGCCGGCCTCAGTGTTAGGAAGTATCGTGTGATATCAGGTCTCGCGAGGTAACGAATTGCTTTACGGCAAAAAACAGATCTGATAAAATTCTGATAAAATGAGCATCAAACAGAAATAACCCGGCGTCGTATACATGTGGTGTTGGGCGCGCGCAGCTCTTAAAGGGGCCATACCTTATTTCCACTCGTTACAGCGTCCATCCTACTGAACAGGTACCGGTGTACAGGGGGAGGGGATCCGGCCGTGAGTGCGAGCCATCTCTGCGTGAGTGCTATTCACGACAGTACAAGTACTCCACAGCGACTCTAGGGGTCGCCGTTTGACAAAAACGGAATTCCTACTGAGTGCTGCTTTAAACACAAATGTTTTAAAACTAAGTTCGAATTTATTGCGGGCTAACACCTTGAACAAAAGCAAATACTATCTATTAACAACCCGGTAGCTCACAGTAGGGTTGTCTTTAAAGGTTTAAAGGTTAAAAAAGGTTTAAAAATCTGTTTCCCTATGGAGAAAATGTTTTTACTTCCGGAACCCGACTGTTGCACTGTATTGGGAATTGATTGGATCGTTGTTGCCCTCGCATGGGTGCACGTCGTCATCAGAGTTATTGATTAAAGACTACGAGGGCACATATAAATTAATGATGTGCATGAATAAATCATTTATAATAAGCACTGCAATTAAACATTTTGATTTCATAGTGAATTTAACTTGCCAAAAATGTCTCAATATCTCGCAGAAGTACCTTTATTGCTGCTCAAACCCGAGCGTTTAGCTAGCGAGCTATTAATGTGGCATAACAATGATGCCTTTGACATGCATACTGCTGAAGAGTGGTCTGAGAACTCTGACCACAGCTGCGTTCATTAAAAGACCTGCTTCTACACACGTCTCTGTTTTCAGTAAAATGTGTGGGAGGGCGAGCTTAAAATAGTTATCAGGGGTACATTCTCACGCATACTTTGTGAAGGTTTTGAAATTTAAAACATCAAGCCATTGAAGTGTTTATGAAAAATATCACACAATGCGGTACTGGAAGTTCTGCTTTTTAATTTTGAGCGTCTTTTTTCAGTGTTGAAAATACTTACAACACATGTAATACGTGACAGATATTACTTTAAAACTGTATAATTTAATAGTTGCTGCATAAAACCAGACAGAGAACCCAAAAATAAATATTACAGTTACAATGCTGTTAAGAGTTTAATGTGCGATTTGTTTCTGGTTGGCCATCTAATAACCAACCGTAACTAACCAATAAACAAAAAAACAAGTAAATAGATGGATAAATACTGTAAAGTAAATATAAATAAATACATAAGTAAAAGTAAATATATAAAGGGCAAATTTTTGCACATTTTTCATAAAAACACTGATGAAGCGTATAGAAGATCCATGTTTCTACGGTTAATGAGTGAACTTTTAAATATATTTCACGCATACTGATGTACAGGAGTGGCCAAAAGTGATGTCCATGTGAAAATTGACACCTTTATCAGTTTATCCAATATTATAAAAAATTAGTTTTATAAATAAAGTAGTTGTGCTTGGAGTCAATTGTTTTATTTGTGATAATGCAATGAAACATGCCATTGTGCGGACATCGGACAATTGTGCGGACATCATTTTTGGCCAGACTGTCATACAAAGAAATTATGAACATATGCAAAAACAAGAGAGAACCAATGAAATATTAATATGCTGTAGTCAATGTATGCTTTTTGTTTTTCTATGCATTTTCGTTGTGCATGTTTTACAGGTTTTAATTTTTTTATGCAAAATAAAACATGTAGCTGTAGTTTTCCTTTTTTTCCAAATAAATTTGTCAGTTAAATGCCTTAACCAGGTTTGGTAATTCACCTTAGGTTCATTAAAACAAATATCTCTTCTGGACATCACTTTTGGACACTACTGTCTGCAATTTCCATGTAATTTGTTGGAAGACCATACCTTTAATCCCTGCTTTACTGTGCTTGCCTGTGCCATTTGTTCATAGCACACCTCCGGAGACATTTCGAAAGCTCCTGAACAAGCATTAAATACATAGCAATGTCATCATGACAGCTTAATTATTAATAGTAAATAGCAGACAGACATTGGATTACTTAAAGTGATTGGTGTATTTGTGAGCTAAACCTACCGCCTCCATCTATACAGATATTCCCATATATAGGATTTTCCTGTCTTTCCATCTCATCATCTTCAAACCTGCAACACAAATGTATTTACAAAGGGTTTTGGCTGTGGAAAAGGATTATTACATGTTAAATTAACTTTTTTCTGCATGTCAATCAGAATACATAATTACATAAAATATGAATTTAATTCAAACAATGTGCTGATCATCACCTGTAAGACTGAAGTGAATCTCGACGTAATGGCTCTTCTCCATATTCAAACATGTTTTCATTAGCTGATTAAAAAAAGATACAGTTTGTGACTGAACTAAAGTTGTAATGCATTTCTTAAAATGCATCTTTTTTTATATGTTTTGTAGATGTCATACTATGAAGCATACCTGCTGAGTTTTTTTCCTTTCTTCTTAATAAATAGAATGCAACATTTATAGACACAGAGATCAGCAGTGCAATAGATGTCAGACAAATAGCCACATATGCAGCTATGCATGAATCTAAATGTAAAGAGAGAGTTAAATGACAGATCATGATTTGATATAATATTGCATTAAGTTCCCATTACACCTTATATCATATTTATATTACAAACTTTGATTATTTTGCCTGGCGTTTTATTTTATAATTTTTTTTCTTCTTAAACCTTTAATTTATTTATTAGTTTCATATTTTAATATTTGTATAATATATCATCCATATATCATCTTAAATAGTATATAAGAACAAATCATTAAGAACATGTGAAAAATTTGGTTAAGTTTTCGGACATGTCATAACACTGAATGAATTTCATGAATCTAACAATATAATTATTATCACTCATACAATTAATACGCTTTTCTAGTCTGGATAGATTCATAAATTCGTATTATTAATAATTGTTTTGTGCAGATTATTTACTGTATTATTCAAAAGAACATTTAATATGTCAGGGTTTCATTTCAATTCATCAGTCTTTTAAGTTTTAAGAACAAAAAAAAGCGATTTAGAACCATAAAGAAAACGTGCAAAAATACAATACAAAATTGAGTCTGTCATTATTCAATAATCTCTACTGAGACAACAAAACAGCGTTTATTTAAACACAGTGTGATGTGATGAAATACTGTTAGCAAAGAACGTTCACATACAGAAGTGATAAAGCATTTTTTCCTCTTACCTGACATACTGTTTTTTTAGGGTCAAATGTCCGATAAAGCCTTGTCTGATCAAACCTTTCACCTGTACGGGAGCATGTTCAACAAGAAGTGCACAGAGTTGTGCTATTTTTATCGTCTTTAGACGTTTTCGGTTACAAACAGGAAACGTGACGGCTACCTTATTCGTTGCAAACATTCACATCTCAAGAGACACACTGTCTGCATTGTGTAGTGTCATAAACCACTCACTGGTGTTGAAATGCACATTGAAAACATTTAATCCAAATGGTTATCATTGTATTTTTTCAAACAAATTATGTGTGAAATGTTTTTTATGCTTTTCTTTGAATTTGCATTTGAAAGTTTCCTTATTTCTTTTTGCATTTTGTAAAATCAGTTGAAATGAAAATAATAATTTGTCAGTAATTTGTACTCTAGTTAAAAAGTTTATTTCTCATACATTTCTAATCTTGCATTGCTTTTTTTTTGTGAGTAAAACTATGCTGTTATTTGAAAAATTAGGTGAAAATTAAGAATTCAAACAGGGATTCGAAACATTTAGTGGGCTGAATCCCCACCAATATTTAGATTAGTGGTTGATCAATATGGGATTTTCAATTCTTCAAATTTGACTTTTGGTCGCCCCTATCTTGAATATTTGGTTACATCCTTGAAATTAAATGAAAATGTAATCGTAGAGCAATGTTATTCTAGTTTGCACAAATGAATGTGTAACAAATCTCTGCATTTACAAATTATACAACTAAAATAATAAAATGTCAAAGACAAACTTATTATGAACATAAGTGTTCTTATTCTTACAGTTTATTATAATACTCATAATATAAGACAAGATATTAGAGTGCTATTTTTCAGAAGAAGCACTATATTGAACTTGACTCACACACTGTACTTTGAAGGTAAATTATTATTTTTTTGCACATTTCATGTTCACAAATAACTTTTATTTTTTTCTCATACACTATCGGTGTAATACTCAACATAATGAAGTGCAATAGTATATTGGATGCATGATTATACAGTGCAGGATACAGGTGATCTGAACACTGAAACAATCAATCCTTTTTTTCTGAATTTTCCATTTCCGACCACAATAGCGAGAGCAGGAAACGTCCCTCTGCGTGAACGTGTTGCTTTTGTAGCAAAGAACCACAGTGCACAAAACTCTGTACAAAAAGCATCTCTGTACTCTCTCTTTCTTGTTTTCTCTCTGTCTTAGCACACACACATGCACTCTCTATCAGGCATATGGCTCTGTTCATTAATCAGAAATGGCTTTTATTTCCATCTTATCCCAGAGTAAATAAAGGCTTGTTCTCAGGGGAAAACTGCATTTTAAAATGCCAAACTTTTTGCTGTTATTGCAAGTTATAATAAATGGTGACCAGAGTTGCCATTTGTTTTTGTAAATTTGGCCTGTAAGGTTAAGGGTACATACTGTTTCTGTTGGTCACTGTCTGATGTGGTTTTTGCAGTTGGTTTTGCTCGACTATCTGAGGTGTATACTGTGGTTTTATGAGGCCTGAAATAATCAGTTGCTAGCCTTCGCTTTGTTAACAGAACATGCAGCCACAACATGAGGGCAACATTAACATGTAGGCTTTAGACCTAACGGTATCTGATTCATAATAACACTCACTTCTTCTCTTTTTTTTGCAGCTGTATTGTAAAGTCAAGATTGCGATAACCACCTGATCTATTGAACATGATAGATAATTTTCTGATTAAACTCTAAAGTTTCCTATAGGTACTCATCATATTTCATATTTCTGGAATTTACCCAGTTTTTGACCCAACCTCCACCCATCCTCGCATGTTGTTTTCTTTAAAAATTCACAAATTTTAGGGATTTTTTTTATATTGCTGCAATGTAGGAGTAAAGCTAAGTAAGTAAAACTCAATATATTCAATAATATATTTAATGTTTGTAAAGCACAGTAAAAATTCAATCACAATTTTCACATTTTTTAAAAGTTACAAAAAAAGAACATTATTTTTTAGAGCAACAGATGTATAACCTATTCAGAAATACACAAATACGGAGGAAATGTGCAGTAAAATAAATCACATAAAAACACAACAAATGTGGGTGACTTCATATTTTTACAAAATAAAAGGTTGAAGGGTTATTTCACGCAAAAATGAAAATTGAACGAGTTTCATTCATCTTCGGAAAAACATATTTTTTTAACATATTTAATGTATATGTGTGTTTATCAGTGTTTATATGTAAACAAAAGCATAAACTAAATCGATTCATCATTTAAAGCAACCGTTTTTCTTCGGAAGACATGAATTAAACTGCTCAATTAATATGGATTACATTTTAGTAATCCATGGATTACATACCGGTACATTTTGGTTGCATGGGCTTTCAATGAAGGAAAATAAATCTCTCAGGCATCATTAAAAATAGCTTAATTTGTGTTTTGAAGATGAACAGAACTTTTATGGGTTTGGAACGACATGAGAATGAGTTATTGATGACAGAATTTTCATTTTGAGTGAAGATTTTCAGCAGAAATCTTCCAGTCAGTATATATGTGGCCCACGGTTTGTGAGTACAAAAGGGCATGACGCATTCATACAAAAATATCAGTCATGGGGACATCATGGTTCCTCACTGATGTGTATTTGACTGGTGGTGGAGGAGGTTTGAAAGGGGGTGGCATATCCATTCTGAAAAAGAAAAAGTAAAAATGTAGATAAATGGATTGAAAATGTGTTAAAATATGTAACAGAACAGTGGATGTGCTGATGATTTTGGTTAGTCTCACTTTTTTTGGTTCAGGTGTCTTTTGTATAGAAGCATAGTCAACACGAGCAACACCAACACAATCGGAACAGCGATATATGCTGTGCTTTTTGATTCTGAAAGAGAGACGAGAGATATGCAAAGAAAAGACAACCAATAATAGTTTTATGATTAGCTCAAGACTTGGCCTAAATTCATATCCTGTTGATACTGTCATGTGCACGTCTTTTTGAAAACAACACATTGATATCAATCGTCACCCACTTTAAATCTAACAGCATCTTATATGCGTTTCCCTGTTACAGCCAACAAACATGAGATGACTTCATTGTGTGTATTAAATTTGTTTAATTAACATAAAACATTAGCGACCAATTTGTATTCCTTGATATGAGTCATGAAAGTTTACTTCATAGTTTTAATTTATAATTTAATTTAGAGAATATTCCAGTTATAGCCTTATACATGACCGATGACTTGATTTGAATAAAATATAAAAACTTTTGTAGCATATGACATTAGTAGTAAAATGTGAAGTCCAAGTGAATTTTTTAATTTTTTTTATTTAATCCATAGGATGATTGCCGGATGCATTACCATTGTTGTGCCTAATTTTGACTACTGATAATTGACTAATTTCATTGAAGGTGCTACCTGATAGGTGCCACCTATTCCTAAATCTACCTATACTGGGGATTTAGAGGGTAATAATCCGAATCAGAATTCGGTCTTGTACAGAAATCTTAATCCATGTGCAATTTTGTCTCCCCTCCTTCTTATTGGTCCATTTGTTGGGGAGGCTGGTACCTGAGTGGTCCCTATCTTTTTTTTAAACCCACCCCCCACAGGGCCACACATACCTAATTCTTAATCTTACCCTCATAGGAAGATGCAGGGGAGATAATCTCACAGGGAATCACATTTTGATACCACACCTGTTCATGAAAAGTGGGCGCTCTGTACCAGAATGGACTCGAGCCTGATTGCCAAATTGATGTGGTTGATTGTGGAGGCCGGTTTGAGCGGGATGGGGATCCTGAAGATCAAGTTCTCCCTAGAGAGCAGCTCGATATGGTAAAGCTTATTTAAATCGTTTGTTATTTTGCTATTATTGCTATAAAACATTTCAATGAACGCTAACAGGTTTTAATACTTTTAGAATGATGCAGTTAACTGTAACAAACATTTCAATAGAAAACAATAGTAGAGATGGGGGGAAACAAAGCTTTTCGAAACTCTGAATCATTTGAACCAATTTCTTTGCAAAATGATTCACTCTTTCGAAGCGCTCAGAACACCACAGACTTGCGGCACCTGCTGGTCAAAACGGCGTAAATGCAACTACAAACATGCTAAAATACCATTTAAATATGTGGGTTCTGTAAAATGTGTGTTCTTTTATCAAAGTGTAATGCTTGTTGTGTGTTAGGCAGAGCTTGGCAGACTAGGTAAATGTTTTCCTTTTTGTATTACACGCACAAGTACTAAAATTCATTATATTAATTAAAAATAAATATACATTTATAAAATGTACCCAAGTTACGCAGCACGTTTGAGCTTCCGCAAGAACCAATGAGGTTCATTCTTGTGTTACGCAGCACGTTTAAGCTTCCGCAAGAACCAATGAGGTTCATTCTTGTGTTACGCAGCACATTTAAGCTTCCGCAAGAACCAATGAGGTTCATTCTTGTTACGCAGCACGTTTGAGCTTCCGCAAGAACCAATGAGGTTCATTCTTGTGTTACGCAGCACGTTTAAGCTTCCGCAAGAACCAATGAGGTTCATTCTCGTGTTACGCAGCACGTTTGAGCTTCCGCAAGAACCAATGAGGTTCATTCTCGTGTTACGCAGCACGTTTGAGCTTCCGCAAGAACCAATGAGGTTCATTCTCGTGTTACGTAGCACGTTTGAGCTTCCGCAAGAACCAATGAGGTTCATTCTCGTGTTACGCAGCACGTTTGAGCTTCCGCAAGAACCAATGAGGTTCATTCTTGTGTTACGCAGCACGTTTGAGCTTCCGCAAGAACCAATGAGGTTCATTCTCGTGTTACGCAGCACGTTTGAGCTTCCGCAAGAACCAATGAGGTTCATTCTCGTGTTACGTAGCACGTTTGAGCTTCCGCAAGAACCAATGAGGTTCATTCTCGTGTTACGCAGCACGTTTGAGCTTCCGCAAGAACCAATGAGGTTCATTCTTGTGTTACGCAGCACGTTTGAGCTTCCGCAAGAACCAATGAGGTTCATTCTCGTGTTACGCAGCACGTTTGAGCTTCCGCAAGAACCAATGAGGTTCATTCTTGTGTTACACAGCACGTTTGAGCTTCCGCAAGAACCAATGAGGTTCATTCTCGTGTTACGCAGCACGTTTGAGCTTCCGCAAGAACCAATGAGGTCCATTCTTGTGTTACGTAGCACGTTTGAGCTTCCGCAAGAACCAATGAGGTTCATTCTCGTGTTACGCAGCACGTTTGAGCTTCCGCAAGAACCAATGAGGTTCATTCTCGTGTTACGCAGCACGTTTGAGCTTCCGCAAGAACCAATGAGGTTCATTCTTGTGTTACGCAGCACGTTTAAGCTTCCGCAAGAACCAATGAGGTTCATTCTTGTTACGCAGCACGTTTGAGCTTCCGCAAGAACCAATGAGGTTCATTCTTGTGTTACGCAGCATGTTTAAGCTTCCGCAAGAACCAATGAGGTTCATTCTTGTTACGTAGCACGTTTGAGCTTCCGCAAGAACCAATGAGGTTCATTCTCGTGTTACGCAGCACGTTTGAGCTGCCGCAAGAACCAATGAGGTTCATTCTTATTACGCAGCACGTTTGAGCTTCCGCAAGAACCAATGAGGTTCATTCATGTTACGCATTACGTTTGAGCTTCCGCAAGAACCAATGAGGTCCATTCTTGTGTTACGCAGCACGTTTAAGCTTCCGCAAGAACCAATGAGGTTCATTCTCATGTTACGCAGCACGTTTGAGCTTCCGCAAGAACCAATGAGGTTCATTCTTGTGTTACGCAGCACGTTTAAGCTTCCGCAAGAACCAATGAGGTTCATTCTTGTTATGTAGCACGTTTGAGCTTCCGCAAGAACCAATGAGGTTCATTCTCGTGTTACGCAGCACGTTTGAGCTTCCGCAAGAACCAATGAGGTTCATTCTTGTGTTACGCAGCACGTTTAAGCTTCCGCAAGAACCAATGAGGTTCATTCTTGTTACGCAGCACGTTTGAGCTTCCGCAAGAACCAATGAGGTTCATTCTTGTGTTACGCAGCACGTTTAAGCTTCCGCAAGAACCAATGAGGTTCATTCTTGTTATGTAGCACGTTTGAGCTTCCGCAAGAACCAATGAGGTTCATTCTCGTGTTACGCAGCACGTTTGAGCTTCCGCAAGAACCAATGAGGTTCATTCTCGTGTTACGCAGCACGTTTGAGCTGCCGCAAGAACCAATGAGGTTCATTCTTATTACGCAGCACGTTTGAGCTTCCGCAAGAACCAATGAGGTTCATTCATGTTACGCATTACGTTTGAGCTTCCGCAAGAACCAATGAGGTTCATTCTTGTGTTACGCAGCACGTTTAAGCTTCCGCAAGAACCAATGAGGTTCATTCTTGTTACGTAGCACGTTTGAGCTTCCGCAAGAACCAATGAGGTTCATTCTTGTTACGTAGCACGTTTGAGCTTCCGCAAGAACCAATGAGGTTCATTCTTGTTACGCAGCACGTTTGAGCTTCCGCAAGAACCAATGAGGTTCATTCTTGTGTTACGCAGCACGTTTAAGCTTCCGCAAGAACCAATGAGGTTCATTCTTGTTACGTAGCACGTTTGAGCTTCCGCAAGAACCAATGAGGTTCATTCTTGTTACGTAGCACGTTTGAGCTTCCGCAAGAACCAATGAGGTTCATTCTTGTTACGCAGCACGTTTGAGCTTCCGCAAGAACCAATGAGGTTCATTCTCGTGTTACGCAGCACGTTTGAGCTTCCGCAAGAACCAATGAGGTTCATTCTCGTGTTACGCAGCACGTTTGAGCTTCCGCAAGAACCAATGAGGTTCATTCTTGTGTTACGCAGCACGTTTAAGCTTCCGCAAGAACCAATGAGGTTCATTCTTGTTATGTAGCACGTTTGAGCTTCCGCAAGAACCAATGAGGTTCATTCTCGTGTTACGCAGCACGTTTGAGCTTCCGCAAGAACCAATGAGGTTCATTCTTGTGTTACGCAGCACGTTTAAGCTTCCGCAAGAACCAATGAGGTTCATTCTTGTTACGCAGCACGTTTGAGCTTCCGCAAGAACCAATGAGGTTCATTCTTGTGTTACGCAGCACGTTTAAGCTTCCGCAAGAACCAATGAGGTTCATTCTTGTTATGTAGCACGTTTGAGCTTCCGCAAGAACCAATGAGGTTCATTCTCGTGTTACGCAGCACGTTTGAGCTTCCGCAAGAACCAATGAGGTTCATTCTCGTGTTACGCAGCACGTTTGAGCTGCCGCAAGAACCAATGAGGTTCATTCTTATTACGCAGCACGTTTGAGCTTCCGCAAGAACCAATGAGGTTCATTCATGTTACGCATTACGTTTGAGCTTCCGCAAGAACCAATGAGGTTCATTCTTGTGTTACGCAGCACGTTTAAGCTTCCGCAAGAACCAATGAGGTTCATTCTTGTTACGTAGCACGTTTGAGCTTCCGCAAGAACCAATGAGGTTCATTCTTGTTACGTAGCACGTTTGAGCTTCCGCAAGAACCAATGAGGTTCATTCTTGTTACGCAGCACGTTTGAGCTTCCGCAAGAACCAATGAGGTTCATTCTTGTGTTACGCAGCACGTTTAAGCTTCCGCAAGAACCAATGAGGTTCATTCTTGTTACGTAGCACGTTTGAGCTTCCGCAAGAACCAATGAGGTTCATTCTTGTTACGTAGCACGTTTGAGCTTCCGCAAGAACCAATGAGGTTCATTCTTGTTACGCAGCACGTTTGAGCTTCCGCAAGAACCAATGAGGTTCATTCTCGTGTTACGCAGCACGTTTGAGCTTCCGCAAGAACCAATGAGGTTCATTCTCGTGTTACGCAGCACGTTTGAGCTTCCGCAAGAACCAATGAGGTTCATTCATGTTACGCAGCACGTTTGAGCTTCCGCAAGAACCAATGAGGTTCATTCTTGTGTTACGTAGCACGTTTGAGCTTCCGCAAGAACCAATGAGGTTCATTCTTGTGTTACGCAGCACGTTTAAGCTTCCGCAAGAACCAATGAGGTTCATTCTTGTTACGTAGCACGTTTGAGCTTCCGCAAGAACCAATGAGGTTCATTCTTGTGTTATGTAGCACGTTTAAGCTTCCGCAAGAACCAATGAGGTTCATTCTTGTTACGTAGCACGTTTGAGCTTCCGCAAGAACCAATGAGGTTCATTCTTGTTATGTAGCACGTTTGAGCTTCCGCAAGAACCAATGAGGTTCATTCTCGTGTTACGCAGCACGTTTGAGCTTCCGCAAGAACCAATGAGGTTCATTCATGTTACGCAGCATGTTTGAGCTTCCGCAAGAACCAATGAGGTTCATTCTTATGTTACGCTGCACGTTTGAGCTGCCGCAAGAACCAATGAGGTTCATTCTTATTACGCAGCACGTTTGAGCTTCCGCAAGAACCAGTGAGGTTCATTATTGTGTTACGCAGCACGTTTGAGCTTCCGCAAGAACCAAGGACCAACGAGGTTTTGTTCTCACGCGTCAAGCAGGTTCTGTTTATGTTCACTGATCAATGTTTATATGTGAATAAGTCTAAATTGAGTCTGTTCATCATATAATGCGATCATGTCTCTTTAGAAAATTTGGACTAAACTGCTCAATTCATATGGATTGGTTTTATGATCTCTTTATGAACTTTTGAAGCTTCAAATTGTCAGTTGCGTAGCTGTCAATGCAGGGACAGAAAGCTCAGATTTCATCAAAAAGATCTTCATTTGTGTTCTGAAGATAAATGAAAATCTTAAGGGTTTGGAACAACATGAGGGTGAGTAAGCAATAACAGAATTTAAATTTTTAGGTCAACTAACCATTTAATGTTTCAAAACTTCACTAAGGCACTCATCACAAGACCATTCGAACTATGTGACGTCAGAAAATTAAAGTCGTTTCAGGGACAGAGCAAGTTTTTACATTTTGATACAAACAAATTTAAAAGAAGAGTAATTTACCTCCCGAGGTTGTCACAGTGGTGGTGATGTTTTTCTTCGTTATAACAGAAGTAACTATTTTTCTTCCGGTAACTGTTTCTGGACGTGTGCTTGGATTTTCTGTACAAGAGCTGCCTGTAGATTTTACAGTGCTTGTATGTAATGTAGATTCATTGCCAACAGGTGGAGCAGAAGAGCTGCCAGTGAGAGGAGTGCTTTGGCTGGTGTGTCCGGGTTGTAGGTTTGTCGTGGTAGCATTTGGTTTTGATGTGCTGGCTAGGAAGTGAGCAGATTCTGTTGTTGTCTCAATAGCACCAGTGTTCCATGAGCTGATTCGCATGGAGGTAAAGTTCCTCAGATGTTTGGTGATTCTTACTGAGGAAGGTGTTGTCATTCCTTCAACAGCAATCATTATAGGGAAAATAAAACATATAACGAATGTATATTAGGAAATATTCGTCAACATTTGTTTGTACACAGTTCTATAATATAATATAATATAATATAATATAATATAATATAATATAATATAATATAATATAATATAAAACAATATCTGTGATGGACTGGCCATCCTTCCAGGGTGTTTCCCTGCCTAAGTTGGGGACGCTGAGATAGGCTCCAGCATTCCTGCTACCCTACATAGGTTAAAGGGATAGTTCACCCAAAAATAAAAATTAGCCCTGAAGCCATCCTAAGTGTATATGACATTCTTTTTTCAGACGAATACAATCGGAGTTATATTAAAAAATGTCCTGGCTCTTCCAAGTTTGATAATGGGAGTGAATGGCCGTTTGACTTTGGAAGTCCATTAAAGTGCATCTATTCCTTGTTTTTTTGAAGCCCAAAAAAGCGCATCCATCCATCATAAAAGTAATACACACGGGTCCAGGGGGTTAATAAAGGCCTTCTGAAGAGAAGCGATGCATTTTGTAAGAAAATATCCATAATTATAACTTTAAAAACTGTAGGTTTGTACATCTCGCGGATCAAACATAGGGCTGGGCAACAAACTCAAGCTCCTCTGACATTTCTCTTTAAAAATTCTAATTTTAGACTTCTAATTCTTGACCTGCTGTGTTTTTCTCGATCCTCTGCACTTCCGCGTTCATCAATACGCCCTGCATTGGGTTAGAGGTCACTCTTGGGCTGGAACTCGACTCGCGTATGGCCGTAACTGTAAGCCAGTCGTTATAGTTTATAAAGTTATAATTATGGATATTTTCTTACAAAAACGCATTGCTTCACTTCAGAAGGCCTTTATTAACCCCCTGGATTACTTTTATGATGAATGGATGCTCTTTTTTGGGCTTCAAAAGTACCATTCACTCCCATTAAAAGGTGGAAGAGCCAGGATATTTTTTTTTATATAACTCCGAATGTCTTTGGCTGAAAGAAAAAAAGTCATATACACATGGCTTGAGGGTGAATAAATTATGGGATAATTTTCATTTTGGGTGAACTAACCCTTTAAGTGGTTTTGAAAATGAATTATATTATAATATATTATATTATAAAATTTGTTTGCTCAATGATTTTATTCACTGTCCCAATTCTGACATGGAAGAGGAAGTCCTTGAGGAAGTAATGATCTTATTTGTTACATTAGATTATTTAGTTTATGTTTTCCTTAGGGGGACCATCAGCTGGTTAAAATGTAGATGATTTCAGGTTTTTGTGGAGACATTTAATTCCACAATAGGCAAAATCTGACCCACACACACACACACACAGAAACACCCCAACAGCCTTTCCTAAAACAACTCCTGGAGAGATTCGACAGAGGGAAATTGATCAAATTGATCAATTTACCTCTGTTCCAAAATGTATAATTAATTCATGGGCTTCACTGGTGGTGTTAAGTTTTTCCATTGTTTGCACTCTTGTGTGCATCTGCTTTGGGCAAACTGCGACTTTATCATTTCATATTCACAGTTAAAAATGGAAGTGCCATATGATCGCAATTACAAAAAAAAGAGGAAAATAAAGCTTTTTCTTACCTTCGATTTGCTTTGAGAAAACATTGATAGAAAACTCTATGCCTGTCTGGAGCTGATTGTCCTGAAAGACAGCTGTCAGTTTGTATGTTCCTGACTGGTTAGATGTCACGGAAGTCAGAGACAAAGTGTCTGAGAGAGACAGCGTTGCGTCATCCTAAAAATCATCACATGAATTTGTCATTTTAAGCAAGCTGAGTTAATACACTACAAAAGATTTATTTAAAACAATACTGCTTACATATTTAATTTATATCTCTTAATATTTCACAGTCTTACCCTCATCCACTTATATTGTAAGTACTGAGATGCTTTTGCAATACAAGAAATCGTCACATCCTCACCAAAACTGACATTAAAAGGGCTGCTTGTGTTACACTCGATGTCATCAAGAACTGTTTGGAAGAATAGGATATATTTGAAATGGATTTTGTTTACTTGTATAAGCTTTAATTTAACAGAGAATGATAAAGATTAATTCAAAAAGTTTTTTTTTGTATTCTCAACACTCACAATTGACAGTCAGTTCCATGGTGGTATTGAGACCTTGCTGATTTTGGACAGATGACCATTCAGGTGAACAGATGTATAGATCGCTGTTGTTTCTGGTGACGTTTGGTAAAATGAACTCTCCATTCAAGCTTTCCATCCAAAATAGCTTGTCCTGATGACGAGAATGAGAACAACAGAACAGCAACACAACAGCTGTATAGACCGTGGCATTTAGAAATGTAGATTTTTCAATCTGACTCACCTTTGACCGTCTTAGTCCATAACCCTGTGGTGGAGGGCTTGCTGAACAAGTTATTTTCAATTCATCTCCCTCTTTTATGAATCCGTATGGATGTGACATCTTCGCTGATGCTGGAGGCTCTGAAATAAGCAGACAGCAGCTGCTTGTTCACATTTACATTTTTGAGTGTATGAGAATGTAGGTTACCGTGAGCAGTTTTACCTGTGACCTGCAGCGTTGTAGTTCTTTTAATCGAGCCATTAGGATAAGAAGTAATTTCGCAAGTATAGTTTCCACTGTCTTTCATGATAACTTCATACAGGGTCAGGACAGAGCCTTGTAGCTTTCCAGTTTTTGAACTTGTCATCGTCGTCAGATGAGGACCTGTTTGAAAGTAATGTTCTGGCATTGTCGGATGGAACACCACGATCTTCTGATCATTCTTCTCATCTCCTTTTTGCCGTTTTAGCCATTCCAGCTGGATAACTTTGATTTCATGTTCCTCTCCCACAAAGCATGACAGACTGACGTTCTGTCCCTCCACAACAGTTATGGACACGTTATGATGTATAAGCATTCCGTACGTTCCTGATAAACCATATTCATGAGTGATAATCAGTTTCTTTCATGAAACCACAGATTGCATCATTGGTCAATGTTCATTTATTCTAAGAGATGTGTTATTGACAAGTTTTCACCTTTAAGGCATTATAAAAAGTTCAGTGTCATCTGTATTATAATTTTATTACATTTAATTTTATTTTTAGATACGTTTTTTGTACATTTTTAATCATGATTTAAAAATATATTTCAAGATAAAAAGTTGATTTATTTATTGTTTTTAAGCATTAATTAAGACTTTTATGTATTTCCCATAAATCTTGTATGCATGTGAGTGTGTCACTATTATGTTCAGTTTGTTTAGTTATCATGGACTTTCTGTTTGTTTTCATTAGTCACATGTGTTCCATGTAGTTCCATGGACACTAACACTAATCATCACAGCTGTTTGTTATTTTGTCTTCACCACCATGTATTGAAGTTCCTCCTTGTGCACTCTTCAGTTATCTGGTATTGTTCGTGGTTATGTTTACACACTGTCTTGCATGTTGGTTTTCTATTTGGATCTATTTAAATGAACCCTGTGTTATATCTTCATCTTCCTTGGATTAGAGTGTTTGAGTGAGCCTATTTTGATCATCATTTAAAAATAGTTATATATTCTAAGACATAATGTATTTTATTTATTTATACATACATACTTTTTTTTCATTATTACTTTTTTTTGTTGCACCACATTGCATCTTACAACCTGAACAAAACTTGCTTTGTGATAAATCACATTTTCTGATATGTTTTAAGGGTTTATGTGGTCTTCTATGCGATATCATTTCCTATCATTTTTGTTGTTGTTTTTTCAGGATGTTTCTGCTTGTTGGTTGGATCAACAAGAGTTTTATTTGGCAGACTAAAGTTTTTGAAATATTAATAAGCAGTGAAGCAGTTTTGTTTCAAGCATTTTTTTGTTGTTAATTTTTTCCCTAAAAAAAATAGATAATAATAATAATAGGAGATGCTTGATAAATTCTTAAAGGTTTTTTTTTTGCTCTCACCAATTAATTATTTTAATTATGCTTTTGTTTTTATTATGAAATCAGGACAGTTGTATCATTCTGTAATTTTTTGACTTAATTCATTTGAACACCGAAATGAAAATCAGGCTTATCATAGGAGACCTGCATTTAAGTCAAATTGCAATTTGAATACATTTTTGACTAAATTAATAAATAGGACAAAATAATCAGTTTCACGTCATTAAACAACTAACCACATGACCAGAGCAGTTCAAAAGCTATTAAACGTCTTTCTAGGTAGAAATACAAGCCCCTCTTACCTTGTATCATGCATAAAATGATAAGAAGTTTGTAAGTTGCCTCTGTCATCAGAAACTCCATATCTGTGAGACCAACAGTCTTAACAGAAAGAGTCAAACAGCAGCAGCAGGAGAGATACAGGAAATGAGCTACACCACCAGAGAGACAGGAACCGCTTTATTTTCATAGTCTAGCAAGATTTACTTCTGTGATCTAGTCGCTCGGCTTGGCTTGAGCTGTGCAGTAGAGTTTTCTTTTCATTCAAACAGCTTTCTTAATGGAGAGATGCTCTTATGTCTAGAGTAGATTGGATGGAGTGATGGAGTTTATAGTCCTGATAAGCACAATGCACTGCTTCAACAGATAATGATGACCTTATTCCGATTATGCGGCGACAGTCAGCATGTCTTCCTCTATTTCCTGTCAGAATGCAGTGCGACAAGCTGCGGCCACATTTTCGCACATACAGCAGACACACAGTAAAGATCACATCAAATTTGAAAGCCCCTGCTGACCTGAGATGTTATTGTTTGTGGATATTATATCAAACAAACAGGCTGGATAGCAAATGTCCCACTGGCCCATGAACGTTTAAGTTCTTTCTTTGTTATTATTAGAATTTACTGTTAGTTCACATCTTTAAATGAGACGTGACAGGAATCTACAGTGGAGAGAGTATGAATGCTCAGTTTAACAAACGCAAGATAGTTCAGCCTACTAAAGATGTTACATAATCAGCATACATTAGTAGGGACACACCGGTATTATAATTCTGGCCAATATTAAAATTATATATTTTGTCTAAAAATAAATGAATGAAAAATAAAACTTTAAAACCTAAAATTGAGTGTATAATAAATACTAGTAATGACTGATGTTATAATATACTGATATTAAAGTTCTGGCACAAAAGCCGATAATTACTTTCATGTTATTAATTAAAATTATACTATTTGCCTAAATCAATGAAAAAATAAAATGCTTTTTAATACGAAATGCTACAAGTTTAAATACTACAAGTGATTTTATTATAGTATGTAAAATAGATATTAATTTTGAGATTTGCTAAAGATTACATTTAACAGTGTTTTTAAAGAATAAGTGGGTGTTAAGTGTCAGGAATATGTTTAGTTTAGTTTGTCACTCGTTTTCATTTTGTTAATGTGTTTCTTTTTAGGGTATGTTTACACGACAATGATGTACTAAAAAGTGAAATGTTTTTCTTTTGCGTTTTTCATGTACAGACAACAATATTGTCAAAGCGATCTTGTTCACACAGATCCGCGAAAATGACTAAACTGCTGTATTATGTATGTTAGGCCAGTAGATGGTGGTCAACTTAACTTGTCAAGAAACACTGTGCCTAACACATATGTATGAGTATGATGACATCACCATTTTTGCAAATTCATGTTTTTGTAGTTTACATAGAGATGATAATAGTATTGTTTTTCAAAACTTTCAAACCCGTTTTCAAAAGTTGCATGTTCAGGCCCCCAAAATGCCATTGCCATGTAAATGAAAGGCCAAAATGCTTGTAAACGGACCCATAGTTTAGTCCCTGATTTACCCGGTATATTTTCCATATAGTCACTGATTAGATTCAACTGTGTCTATTTTAGTTCCCTTGTTTGCCCAGCCCTGAGTTTTCAGTTGTGTTTGTTGGTTCTCATCAGCTTTATATGGTTTGAGTTTCTTCCGTACATCTTCAGTGATCTACATTTGTGGTTTTGTTAACAAAGACTGTGTATTGTTTGGATTACCTCTTGTTCTCCTCCGTGCGTGTTGGCACACACCCCTGACAGTTAGATGATAGCAGAAGTGATCTAAATGTAAAAATAAGAGAAAAGAACATGCACAAAAATAACCTCAAAAATGATTGCCAGATAACTGGTATGGTACGATTTAGTATATCATGCATCCCTATTTTTAGAATATTATAAAATATTATGATATATTTATAAAAACATTTTACAAGCAACTGCATTACTGTATGTCAGAAGAGCAGAGAGCCCTTAGATTTAACTCAGTTGTCTCACTTCTGAACTAACTACCTTTTACTCAGAGAACATTCACATGTGCCTTTTCCATTCCTCACGGCTTTTGAAGCTCATTAGCATTGTCTTGTAAGATCAAACTCACATACTTTGAAATAATAATGAAGCAATGAGTGCTGTAAATGGGAAGAAGGGAATTGATGGCTCGGTAACTGTTCCGTAATTAATGAATCGCTACACAGGTACAAGTAAGTAACACACTATTAACATTCTAGTAACTACTATTTACTTACAAGAAACTATGAATAACTAATTAGTAAGTTACAGTGATCAGTTGAATGCAGTAGTTCACTATTAGCTAATCAATAACTAACTTTTTTCATACCTCCCAAGACTAAGAACTACTACAGTATAATTCATAATTAATGTGAATAATGCATTGTGTAATTCATTCTAAAGTGAAGATCATGGGAACCCACTAACGACTGAAGAACTATCAAATCCTTCAGAAGGAATTAATATCCCAAACCTTAAATGCTTGCAATGACTTCAGTCATTACTAGAACTTATGCTACTACATTAAGCATTATTCACATTAATTATGAACCTGTATATGGTAGTTATCATAGTCCTCTGGGAGGTCTTTTCTGATTAGCTAATAGGGGTGAATTCATGGTGTTTGTGACACTTTTTGCCATTGAGATGACTTGGAAAAAGTGTCCCAATCAACCCGAGTTCACTCCAGTGAACTACTACCACATTCAACTGAGCGCTAAATCCATTAATCAGAGTTTTGTGTTAGTTACTGTAATAGTAGTTGAATGTTAATATTGCGTTACTCATTTGTTCCTGTAGTAATTCATTTATGATGAACAGGATTCTAAAGTGTTACCGATGGCTCTATTAAATTATTTGTGTGTGTGTGTTTGTGTGTGTATGTGTGTGTATGTGTGTGTAGTATTTAATCAACACAAAACTAGACGCCCAACATGTAAGAAAGTGTGTGAAACACAAACAATACCGGACAACTGAAGAGTGCTCAAGGAGGAATTTAAATACATGGGGATGATGACAAAATAAAGAACAGCTGTGATGGTAATCAGTGACCATAGAAACTGAGTGGCAGGAAACAAGAACAAAGAAACACAAGTGACTAATGAAAACAAACTAAAAGTCCATGAACTGAATTAAGTTGAACATAAGCAACAGCCATATCACAATGTAGCCCAAGACTGGTTGCCCTCTAAAGCTAAGCAGGATTGAGCCTGGTTAGTACTTGGATGGGAGACATCCTGGGAAAACCAGGTTGCTGCTGGAAGAGGTGTTAGTGAGGCCAGCAGGGGGCGCTCACCCTGTGGTCTGTTTGGGTCCTAACTCCCCAGTATAGTGACGGGGACACTATACTGTCAAAGAGCACCGTCCTTCGGATGAGATGTTGAACCGAGGCCCTGACTCTCTGTGGTCATTAAAAATCCCAGGATGTCTTTCGAAAGAGTAGGGGTGTAACCCCGGCATCCTGGCCAAATTTGGCCATTGGCCTCTCTCCATCATGGCCTCCTAATCATCCCCATATACTGATTGGCTTCATCACTGTCTCCTCTCCACCCATAAGCTGGTGTGTGGTGGGCGTTCTGGCGCAATATGGCTGCCGTCGCATCATCCAGGTGGATGCTGCACATTGGTGGTGGTTGAGGAGATTCACCCGTTCTATGTAAAGCGCTTTGAGTACCCAGAAAAGCGCTATATAAATGTAACAAATTAATATTATTATTATTATAACGGTGACAGTGTGAGTCTAGGGATGGGATTTAAAGCTGCAGTAGGGAGTTTGGAGAAAATGTTGACTTAGCCTGAAAATTTGAACAAGTACAACTTCCAGGTCCCACCCCCTTGCTCTCTGCTGCGCTACAGCCCTCCCTCCACAGCTCGTCCTCCACAGCGGAGCCTGTCGTGAACGCGCAGGCTAGTAAACAGGCCCACCGATAACAGCGGATAAAAAGTTATATGGCACATTCACTAATAGGGACTAAACGTCAATAATATGCTTTACATTGACTATGGCCTGCCCATACTTCAACATGACATCATGACTTTTGCGTAAACAGACACGCCACTTTCAAGTCAAGTTGCGTGTTATCTATACGCATTTTGAGATATCCGCGTGTATGCGTGTATGTCTACGCCATTAATGTCCAAGTGATTCCGCGTATATGTACACGCCATTACATTTCCGAGCGAAACGAAGCAAAATGTAGATCTACATCTGGGGAGCGATATTTTTTTCCCTAGGATGTTAGGGGAAGACTCATAAATGCTATTAACCCCAGTGACGGGTAGGTTTAGGGACGGGGTGGAGGTAGGTCATATATTTATATATACAGTAATAACGTTAAGTCAACTGCGTTCATAAACACGCTGAAAAGCGATTGTGCGTGTTGATAGCACGCCAAAAATGGAAATACGAATTGGCGTGTCATACACACGCAATTTTATGAGATCAGTCTGCATACTTTGACTACAAACTTGGTCCTCAAATCATTATGTATTTTTCCAATAGCCTACATGTAACTTTATAACGTTGCACTCTTTCTATAAGTTATAAATAGCTAGTAAGATAACGTTAATATAACGGTAACTAACGTTACAGTATGTAAGTAATTATTCTAGCGATATATAATGCTAGATAAGGTGTGCTAGTACATTATTTCAGCAACATGACAAGCCAGTGAATTAGCAGGTTTCAATTGTTGCTTAGCAGAGTGCGTGACATTTTATCTACATGTTAGTTTTGACACCGAGTCAATGGGCTCTGTGTAATTCTTTCTTTTTCGCGTGTTTATCGTCATCAGTCTTTTTCCTTTTACCTCTTTGTTTTATGAGCAGGTGTCACTGGAGAATTGTCAGTTTAGGTTGTTTCTCCGTCATAAGCACAGCTGCAGCACGCCGGCAATCTTGAGTTTGAACGACGGCTGATATCAAATCAAAGCAGCATCATGGTGATGGAGGAAATATGACACACGGTGTACTGAGGGCACACATATTTAAATATAGAGATGTAGTATTTAGACAGACAGATACAAATAGGGAATTATTTGATCTGTGTAAAGTGTCTGATGTCCTCAAGTTAAATTACTTCCAAAGGCCAAGAGCGGCTGTCATCTGTAATATTTGCTTATCAAAAGAACATGCATTTTAGACTTTGTATTCTGCCAAAGGACTAAAATATCTTCTTTCATTGTAGGACTCAGTGAGCACAGCATTTGATTCAGAAAATGAGTAAGTGTCTGATGTAATCCATATAACCTCTAAAAAGTGCGCTTGTGTGTGTTGGCGTGTCACTTGTGTGTTTGTTCCTCTGAGGCAAAGACTCTGGGACAAATTCAGTGAGGCTGAATATAATAAATGCAGCCTGCATCATTTTAATGAATAATTTGATTAATAAAATTGTGCAAATCAGGTAAACAGGCAGTCAGCCAGTCTCGCTTGACGTTATCAGGAATGACACGAATGTCTTTGAGCTTGTAAACAGACAGAAATTACACCCAGACAAGAGTAGTGGAACAAATGAAGTTCTGATTAAGTTTCGTCAGATGGGAACAATCATTCTGAATCTGAATACACAAAATCATGTTTAGCTTTACTATAATGAGACTTAAAGGGATTTTACTGAGTTCACCAGACTGTATTATGCCACGATATCTTTGCTTATACCCAGTGGCGGCTCCAGGATTTTCTTCTTGGGGGTGCTAAGGGGGGGCTTAACAGTTCAAAGGGGGTGTTAAATAAACAATCCCTAAAGAAAAAAAGTATACTTTATTGCATTTGAAATATATTCCCTTTTTCAATAGTACATTGCAAATATACTAACAACATTGTTTACTATCTTTAAATATATTATAAGTATATTAGCATCATGCTTTTACCAATTTTCACAATACAAATTTTAACGCACTTTAAAGGGTTAGTTCACCCAAAAACGAAAATTCTGTCAGTAATTACTCACCCTCATGTTATTCCAACCCCGTAAGACCTTCGTTCATCTTCGGAACACGAATTAAGATATTTTTGATGAAATCTGAGAGCTGGATCACTCCTCCATACTAGTCCATAGGCTTCTTCAGGGATTGAACTTGCCGGCCTCGAAAAGTTATTAAAGACATCATTAAAACAGTCCAAGTGACTACAGTGGCTCAATCTTAAGTTTATCAAGCGACGAGAATACTTTTTGTGCGCAAAAACAAACAAAAATAACGACTTTATTTCAACTATTCATTTCCTTCTCTTTGGCCCTCTAGTCAGTTAAACTAGTGTAATTGTGTAGAGCTACGTCACATGTAGGCTCACTATTGGCCGACGCTGGTCATGTGCGTGATGCGTGTGACGTACAACAACAGCAGCGTACGCTATTACACTAGTGAACTGACTCGAGGCCCACAGAGAAGGAAATGAATAGTTGAAATAAAGTCGTTATTTTTGTTTTGTTTTTGCGCACAAAAAGTATTCTTGTCGCTTGATAAACTTAAGATTGAGCCACTGTAGTCACTTGGACTATTTTAACGATGTCTTTAATAACTTTTCGAGGCCGGCAAGTTCAATCCCTGAAGAAGCCTATGGACTAGTATGGAGGAGTGATCCAGCTCTCAGATTTCATCAAAAATGTCTTAATTCGTGTTCCGAAGATGAACGAAGGTTTTACGGGGTTGGAACAACATGAGGGTGAGTAATTACTGACAGAATTTTCATTTTTGGGTGAACTAACCCTTTAAAGGCACAGTATGTAGGTTTTTTTCACCACAAGAGGGCGCAGTTTCCAACAATAACAAATGCGTAGGTTGATGACGCAGTGATGAGCTGAATGATGGGACTTGCTGTCAAGCTGATGGATCTAATAATGTTTAACACAGCACGCAACACTCCCTAGTGACAACAGTTGTATTTTCCTCCCAAAAGTCAGTAAATGACTCAGTGTACAATACAATAAATGTCACCTTTTTTGTCAAATCATAAATAAATGAATTAATTAATACACGAATAAATAAAGAAATATTATTTATAAAACAAAAATTACCTCTTGACTATAATTATAATAAAGGCTAACTGAAAACAAATAAAGGGACATGTTTTTGTATTTGATCATTTTACCATCTGTAATATATTGTGAAATATATAATTAGACATTATGATTATGATTACGAATAGATAGATTGTAAAGCAGTTTTCTATCATTTAATCAGACAAGTTGTCCAACAGACTCTCATGGCTATTTTAATTATTTTACATTTTGGCGAATTGCTGGCTAATGTAGGATTCATCTCATTTGTACATTTTCGTACGATCTGTTTATGCCCCAATGATGGTTAGCTTTTGGGGTTATTTTCATGCTTGCTAATTTCTGAAATCTAAAATCTGTATGAATAATATCAAATTCTTTCAAAATCGCCACTTCGTGATATTGTTATCTTTTCTAATGAGATCGAGGTTAGTTGTCTCAGCCAATGGAATCACTTTGGGGTCCAACAACTCTGTTGGGAAATGGGATCTTGCACAACCTCAGAGTTTTAATTAAAAGTAATTATAGTTTTAAAAGTATAAAAGTTGCCCAAAAGTGTTTGGCCAAAACTTATATAAACTTGCATGAGAAACCAGAATCTACATTCATGAGAAATGTCTTTGTTTTTATGAAACAAACCCAAGTTTGAATTGTATCAACACTAGTTAACATTAACATGACGACCTGAGAGTGACTAGCTATCTAGCACATCGTTATGTATTCACCTGTGTTTTATTAGTACAGGGTGTAAAGGGCTCTTTTGAAAAGAGCTCACTCCATCTATATGCAGGTCCGTCATTTATTTTTGAATCTGGCACACAATCAATGCATCAACAACCCTAATAATGATAGTCCACCGCCTCTAATCTCTATTAGTGTTATGTGAAGATGAATGAAAGTGACCTTTTCTTGAAGATGTCATCATCACTCGTGTTCCTTTGTTCATTGTCTCATTAGGTCACACATTATCATGAACACATTGAGTGGATTAAACTAGGGCAGCGAAATTCAGGTTGGTAAGTAACAGTGTGGTTTAAGCAGGATACAAAATTAACATCTTGTGCTAATGTTGGTGAAAGGAGGAAATTTACCAGCCATAAAGATTTCTTACTGTTCATGATATGCATCTATCTATCTAGGCCTATATCTTTATGAAGAAAAACGATGTAGTTATGCTATATTGCAGTTTGTCGTCTTTACATTTCTTATAAAGATTTGTTTATTTATTTATTTATATACCATAAAGAAAAAACATGTATTCTGTTGCACTTTCTGATCAAATTAGAGGCCAGTTTTCTTTTATCACAAAAGCCAATTTTTAATCCCAATTACAGTCATGATCATTTTAATGGAATAATGCTATTAAAGGTTTAATTCACCCAAAAATAAAAATTCTGTCATTAATTATCCCCATGAACACAAATGAAGATATTTTATAAATTATATAAAATATAAAATATTATAGATATTTTATATTTGATAAATTAAACTTTTCCCAAAACCTGTCGGGAGTAGGGGCACAACATCACCTCCATTCAAAATGTTTAACAAACACTCTTCTTGTTCGGGCTTCAGTTTGCAAATGCCGGGAATATTCTCCACAACAGAGCGAATTGCATCCCGTGTCTCCATATTCGCGGTCGTTTTCGATTTTCCTAACCTAAAATACAATCTTAAACTCGGTGCTTAGCGTCTACGTCACGGCTCTCAGCCCGCCCTCTGTTCGTGGATTGGCCAGCTGTTTTCAGGCTGGAGGAAAACTGAGAGACATGTCGATGTCTCAGACTGAGTACAGAAGCGAACTGAAATAGAGCGGAAGTACGAAGTCTGACACAGTCAGGCTATGTGACTCCAGTGGTTTAACCTTAATGTTATGAAGCGAGGAGAATATATATTTTTTGCACACAAAAAAAACGAAAATACGTTTTTCCGCAGGAAGCCAATGAAGACCATAGACTGGGGTTATGCAAATTTGTTACAAACCTATATAGGTTTGGATCAGGAAGTAAGGCTAGAGGCTAGAGTCGTTACGCTAGTTTAGAATGATTCTTTTCTTTTTTTTCGGAGACATTTTTTTTTTTACTTGCACTATGATCTTTAAAACTTTACATTCACAAACGGCTATATTGCACACTGCATGAAAGATCTAATTCAAAAGAGCATAAAAGGGGCACTTTAAAAATTACAAGGGCAAATGATTTTAGAAGACGTGCACAGATAAATGATTTATAATGAATACTGCAATATTCCTTTAGAATTGACTGGATAAATGAGTAGATATTAAACAATACATATCTAAGGCAAAGATGCAGTACTTCACTAGCTCATCTTTATTTGTTATCTTTAGACAGGATGTTGTGATGTTTTGAGTGAAGGATGTGGAGTCTCTTATCCAACAGAGAGGTCCCACTGCAGTATAAGTCTTGTCCCCTGCAGCAGAAATGGTTTAAGTGGTTCGCTCAAGGGCATGCTAGCGGTACAGTGGGCATCTCAAGGAGATGTCACAGGGCTAGCATGCCGGCAGCAACGCTCAAACTCCTGACCTTCTGGGTGGCTGCCCACTTCTTCCTGTTCTTGCATTGTGCAGTGACAATTTCAAGCCAGTACTTTTAAGAGTATGTCTGAGAGCTGTGAAGCTTGACACTGCTTCAGATCTGCACTGACCACTTTGATCTGCAGGTCAGTCAGATGATTCAATGATGGAGAGAGACGAGATGTTTCACATCGCTCTTTTTGTCCTCTGATCTCGCCATGCACCACCAGTTGCCGTCTCCATCCAGTGTTCGCTCCCACACATTCTGTTATGTTACTCCCCCTATGACTTCTGTCATTATTTTTATCTTAAAGGGATAGTTCACATACTATTTTATTTTATTTGAGTATTTATTTAATCAGAAATACAGTAAAAACAGTAGTATTGTGCAATAGTATTACGATTTAAAATAATTTTTCTATTTTAATACAAATCATTTATTATTATTATTATTTGTATGTACACTTTCCAGGTTGTGGAAATATTTTAGGCACTAATTTATATAGTTATATGCTGTTATTTTTTAATATTCCTATTTATAATTAGTATTTGTGTTAAGTGCACATTTTATTGATCTAAATTTTTATTTTATCTGCCAATTTTGTGATATGACTAATTGGACCCAGGCGTACATGAAAACGATACTCGGTTACTGACGTAACCTCGGTTCTCTCTAGAGAGGGAACGAGTATTTCGTAAGTTTAGCTTACGCTACGGGAAAGATTCATCTTCTCGAGATATTGAAGCCAAAAAATTATCCTTAATTTTGTATTCATTGTCAACGCAGTGCAGCAGCTAGCAGACCTAGAGCAGGCCATCTCGCGTGCTTATTGGCTGCCCTGCATGCATCTGCTGCAGCCTACCAGTGAGCCTCGCGTGACGTCACGCCCAATTGGAGGCGCTCGCGCCTTCATAGCGTCATAGCCCGCTAGGATGGGCGTGGCTTAGCGTATATAAGAAGGGGCTCGTAGGCTGAATCCCTGGTTTTTCGACCACTGAAGCGAAGTCGCTCGTGGCGCGAGCACGGCCGGTTACGCAATACTCGTTCCCTCTCTAGAGAGAACCGAGGTTACGTCAGTAACCGAGTATCGTTCTCTTACGAGAGGTTCTCTCGTATTGCGTAAGTTTAGCTTACGCTACGGGAACACTTTGTCAACGCCGTGCGCGCCCAGCATCCACCATGAAGCCCCGAACTTTCAGGGAACCCATATAAGGTGGAGAATAAGGTGGCCAGCCAAGCGGGCCATCACTTGTACATAAGCACACATAGGGAATACAGAGCAGCGCGCCGGTCTGTATAAGCACATGGCACATACCCTACTTAGTGCAGCTCAACCAGGAGAGCTTGGGTCGTGTAAGAGTGATCTGAGCAGGAAGCCTGGGCAGAATACACCTCTCTATTAAACCGACAACAGTTTAGCCTGCAAGGCAGGAACTTCCAGGTTATAAAACCTGATAAAGGTAGACGGGGAGCTCCAGCCCGCCGCCACACATATGTCATGGATAGAAATTCCACTGGACCATGCCCACGAAGAGGCCACGCCTCTCGTGGAATGAGCCCTGATGCCCAGCGGGCATTGCAGACCTTTTGACGCATAAGCGGCTGCTATAGCGTCCACTATCCATCTGGACAGACTCTGTTTCGAGGAGGCGAGACCTTTGGCGCGCCCACCGAACGAAACAAACAGCTGATCCGAACGCCTGAATGAGGCGGAGCGCGTAATGTAAGACCTCAACGCTCTGACAGGGCAGAGGCGGCTCCCATCACTTTCGCTGTCAGATGCTGGGAGCGCTGACAGCGAGATAACTTGCGCTCTGAACGGAGTGCCCATCACTTTCGGAACATAGCCATGTCTAGGTCTGAGGATGACTTTCGAGTCATTCGGCCCGAACTCAAGACACGACGCGCTGACAGACAGCGCATGTAGGTCCCCCACCCGCTTTACTGACGACAGTGCGGTCAGAAAGACGGTTTTCAGTGATAGATATTTCAACTCCACGGAATCCAGTGGTTCAAAAGGGAAGGCTTTCAGGGCCTCTAGGACCAGAGATAGATCCCACATGGGAACCGACGGGGGGCGCGGCGGGTTCAACCTCCTAGCTCCCCTAAGGAAGCGGATGACCAGCTCATGTCTTCCCAATGACTGGCCGTGCGTCGACTCTGCGAACGCTGCCACGGCCGCCACATATACTTTGAGCGTGGATGGGGACCTCCCCTTTTCCAACAGCTCTTGTAGGAAGGAGAGCAGTTGCGCCACCCCGCATGTCCGCGGGTCCAGACCTCTGTCAGTGCACCATTCCGAGAACACCGACCATTTAGACGCGTAGAGCCTTCTCGTGGAAGGGGCTCTAGACTGCGTGATCGTGTTCATTACTCCTTCTGGCAGGGCAACGAGTACCCGTTGATCACCCATGCGTGCAGAGACCAGCGCTCTGGATGGGGATGCCAGATCGTGCCGCGAGCCTGAGAGAGGAGATCTGCCCGCACCGGAATCGGCCACGGAGCTGTGTGTGACAGCCGTGCCAGCTCCGGGAACCAAATCTGATTCTCCCAACGCGGGCTATGAGGAGCACCGAGTGGCGCGTTTCCCTGATTCTCTTGATTACCTGTGGTAACAGAGAGACCGGAGGGAAAGCATATAGCCGGAGGCTGGGCCAGACTTGGGCCAGCGCGTCCTCGTCCTTCGAGAAGAACGTCGGGCATTGAGCGTTGTCTTTTGACGCAAATAGGTCGACTTCCGCCCTGCCGAACAGGCGCCACAGTTTCTGGACCGTTTGGGGGTGCAGGGACCATTCCCCTGGGGGAACGTTGCCCCTGGACAGTTTGTCTGGACCGTCGTTCAAATGGCCCGGCACATGCGCTGCCCTCAGCGAGCGCAGGTGCAACTGGGACCAAATAAGGAGGCGCTCCGCCAGATTGCAGAGATTTCTGGATCTGACACCGCCCTGACGGTTTACATAGGATACCACAGACATGTTGTCCGAGCGGACGAGAACATGTTGGTCCTGTATGAACGGGAGAAAGCACTTCAGCGCATTCTCGACCGCTATCATCTCCAGACAGTTTATGTGAAACCCCCTCTCTTGGTCTGACCACTGGCCGAAGACCGGTCTGCCCTCGAACAGCGCGCCCCAACCCCAGTTGGACGCGTCTGTCGAAACGACTTTCCGGTAAGAGACGGTTCCCATCGTCACTCCCATCTGGTACCAGTCGGTCACTAACCAGGGCTGCAGAGCCGCTATGCAGGTCTGAGTCACTCTGATTTTCTGACCGCCAGAAACCCAAGCTCGGCGGGGCACGCGAGCATTCAGCCAGCGCTGGAGCGGGCGCATGCGCAGTAGGCCCAGCTGAAGCACCGCTGCAGCTGAAGCCATACAGCCCAACATCCTCTGAAAAGTTTTCAAAGGGAGAACGCTGCCCTTCTGGAAACCCGCGGCTAAGTGGCGAACCCGGAGCGCGCGCTGCGCCGATAGACGGGCCGACATGGTCACCGAGTCAGGTTCTATTCCTAAAAAGGAGATTGACTGGCTGGGTAGTAATGAGCTCTTGGTCCAGTTGACCGTGAGACCCAAACTTTCCAGGTGACTGAGAAGCACTGTTCTGTGAGACAGCAGCTCCGCCTCTGACTGTGCCAAAATCAGCCAATCGTCCAGATAGTTCATTATCCGCAGCCCCTGACTTCTCAGGGGGGCGAGCGCTGCGTCCATGCACTTCGTAAATGTACGGGGTGCCAGAGACAGGCCGAACGGCAGGACGGTGTATTGATATGCCTGACCGTCGAAGGCGAATCTCAAAAATCGCCTGTGACGGGGTATTATCTGTATCTGGAAATAGGCATCCTTCAGATCTAGAGAAATAAACCAGTCCCTCGGGCGAACGTGCGCGAGGATTTTCCTGGTCGTCAGCATTTTGAACGGTCTTTTCGCAAGCACCTTGTTCAAATGTCTCAGATCTAGGATCGGTCTGAAGGCTCCGTCCTTCTTGGGCACGAGAAAATAACGGCTGTAAAAGCCTGAC
The DNA here is from genome assembly GCA_030578255.1 of Tiaroga cobitis. NCBI lineage: Eukaryota > Metazoa > Chordata > Actinopteri > Cypriniformes > Leuciscidae > Tiaroga > Tiaroga cobitis. Next base: position 21,848,725 of record CM060600.1, read on the forward strand.
TCGCTCAGAGAAGGCGGCACCTTTTCTATAGCCCCTTTGCACAGCAGCTTTGCTATTTCTGCGTGAAGTAGGTGTGCTACTTCCGCATTCACTATCGTCGCGGTCCGGGCTTGAAAGCGCGGGGGGCGGCGAATGAATTGAAGTGTATAGCCCTGCTTTACTGTGCTCAGCACCCATTCTGAAACCCCCGGGATAGATTCCCACGCAGCTATGTGAGCCGCTAGGGGGCGAATGGCCTCCGGGTTCAGATCGCCGCCATTCGCGGGCATGTGAAACTGAACCGGAGCTGAGAGCGCGGCGCGCGCGCTCTCTGTTCTGGGCAACGGCTGCTCGCTGAAAGCCGAAACCGGCTGCTTTGTGTGAGATGTCCCAATCATAAGGGATGGGGGACCCTTTTTCCTCACTTTCTGAAGCGCGAGCGGCGCTTTGGGCAGAAAAGCGTTCTGTAAGCGTGAGCGCGTTTGCGCGGGCACGAGACTTACACATGCATGTGACGCCCCGATCAAAATAGATGGGGAGCGTTTTATAATCGCCCTGTGTTTCATGATAACACTTAAACTTGCGGGCGGCGCCCGGGGGGGGGTTTGTGATAGCAAGCGTGAACGCTCTCTGGCGGGCACGGGACTTACAATCATAACCTGCTGTTTTGACCGTGCAACAGAGCGGGCAGATAGTGGGCACAACACTGTGGACACATTTCTTACATTCAACACTCGAGCGGCTTTTCTGCGCTTTATGAGAGTGTGCTCTGTGGGTGACACGATATTTGATGTGCTTGTGTGTAGGGGTGAACACTGGGGCGTGGGCACTTTCACTACACTTAAAACACTGACGGCGGGAGCCGGACCAGACATAATGCTCTTTTTGAGATTTCTCTGGGTCGCCGTAAAAACGGCGTTTGTGTGCAGGCGAGAGGGTGAACAAACCGGCTCGTTGGCTGCTAAATGAACCACTGCAGTAGCCTGACTGAAGGGGACTGACAGGGAAATGAGCTTTGACGGCGGTCCGGCCGTGGCGGGACATGCGCGTCTTTTTTCTCTCTTTGTTAGGAGGATTTCGCATGCCTTAGACTTCAACGTAATCTTCTGCCGAGGCCCCCTGGGGGGCGGCGGTCTGTGACGGCTGTCCGAGCGCGACCTAGGGCGGCCGCCCTGACGTCGCTGCGAAGGCTGCGGTTGTGCTGGACGCTGGGTGTTAGCTCGTACAGGAGGCTGGCTTTGTTTCTCGCGAGAGCGGCCTGTAGCGGAGCTCGAGCGTCGCGGCAGGAAGAGATTCATGGCCTGCGTGGTCTTTTGTACCTCCGAGAAACGGTCAACGATCCCGTTAACCGCTGGGCCGAAGAGACCAGTGGGGGAGAGCGGCGCGTTCAGAAAGGTGGCCCGCTCAGCTTCCCTCATATCCGCGAGCGTCAACCAGAGATGCCTCTCTGTCACGGTTAACGCGGCCATGGCTCGTCCGATAGCCTGAGCTGCGGTCTTGGTGGCACGGAGAGAGAGATCCGTCGCACTTCTCAGATCTGTAACCGCAGCCGGATCCCGGCCCTTCTCGTCCCATTCACGGAGGAGGTCGGCCTGCAAGATCTGCAACACAGCCATGGAGTGGAGAGCAGACGCGGCCTGGCCGGAGGCGGCATATGCGCGGCCGACCAAGGCGGACGTGGCTCTGCAGGCTTTAGACGGGAGGGCTGACCGAGACCGCCATCTCGCGGAGGGCGGGCAAAGGTGCGCTGCGACCGTCTCTTCCACGGGGGGAATAGCCGTGTATCCCTTCTCGGCGGCGCCGTCCACCTGGGAGAGCGACGCGGAGGCCTGGGACTGAAGTCTCGAGGAGAATGGTGCATTCCAGGACTTCGTCAGCTCCGCGTGAAGTTCCGGCAGGAATGGAGCGGGCCTGCTCGCTGAAGCTGCACGGCGGCGACTCTGAAGGAAACAGCCGTCGAGCCTGTTCGGCGCGGGTTCCTTCGGTAGCGACCACTCGAGCCCGAGGCGGTCGACGGCCTGCGTCAGCAGGCGCATAAGTTCCGCGTCAGCTCCAGCGCGGGAACGGCTGGATTCCTGGATCGACGAGGAGCCGGAATGAAGCGACCATCTCTCGCTGTCTGATGCCAGGATAGAGCAGCAATCTCTCGTGGCGTGTTCCTCTGCCTCCCCCTCCGATGCGACGGCAGTGAGGCTCGTGAGCGGCAGCTGCGCGTCGGGGAGGGGAGGCGGGGAGGGCGAAAGCGAGGCTCGAGGGAGATCCTCCGGCGAGCGCGTCGCTGTGGCCACGGGCTCCGGCTGCCTCAGGGAACGGCGCTTCTTCCTGCGCGGTCCCCCGGGGGGCGGAGCGGCTGCATCCGGATTGAAAGCCTCGAGTCGAGCCCGTAGGGTCGACAGCGGAAGCGCTTCGCAGAGCTCGCAGCCGCCGGACGCGAGGGCGAGCTCTGCATGTTCCAGGCCCAGGCAGAGAGCGCAGATCACGTGGCGGTCTCCAACGCTGAGCGGGGCTCTGCACGAGCCACAGGAAGTGCGAGGCATCTTTAGAAAGACGCTCGCGCTCTTTTAGAAATTCCTGTGGAAGCAATGTAAAAAGGATACGTCGCCGGATAGCGTAGCTTGCACGGCGGCTGAAGGTGGCGAAGACGGCCGGCTTCCTCAGCGCTGTCCTGAGCTGGCTGTTCGCTGTTCGACGGCGGCGGTGGCTTCTCTCTGATTCAGCGATGCGGAGAGCTCGCTGAAGAGTCGAAAAATCAGGGATTCAGCCTACGAGCCCCTTCTTATATACGCTAAGCCACGCCCATCCTAGCGGGCTATGACGCTATGAAGGCGCGAGCGCCTCCAATTGGGCGTGACGTCACGCGAGGCTCACTGGTAGGCTGCAGCAGATGCATGCAGGGCAGCCAATAAGCACGCGAGATGGCCTGCTCTAGGTCTGCTAGCTGCTGCACTGCGTTGACAATGAATACAAAATTAAGGATAATTTTTTGGCTTCAATATCTCGAGAAGATGAATCTTTCCCGTAGCGTAAGCTAAACTTACGCAATACGAGAGAACCTCTCGTAAGAGAACCTGACAACAGTGTTAATATGAAGAAGAAGTTAAATTGACATTGACCTGTCAACAACCTTGTCCCACTCAGCCTAGAGCCTACTGAGCTGCTATATTATTTGAGTAAATAAACCTTGATGGAGAACCTGGTCACGTCTGTTAAGCTCATCGTCTACATCAAATACTCCCACATGCTTGGCTGTTGTGGACCTTTTCATCAGATTGTTGTGTATGTAGTGCTCTATTCACAACAGGACTGCAGTTTCTCCAACATTCCAACACTGTTTGACCTGAAGAAAAAGGCCAATAAAACTGTCTTTCTCTCAGATAGGTCAGTCTCTTGGGGGCTCTAGCACCTCTCTGCAGAGAGCTTGAGGACCGTTCTGCTGTCAGAGACTGAGTGACCCACCAGCCATCATGCCTTTCTGCACAGTGAATCCGATCAAACCTAGCAGTGTGTGCCGATATCAGAGGACTATTCTTCGTGATCCACTCACTGTGTTCTAATGATAATAGTAACAACAAGAATAAATGATCAAATAATTATTTAATATATTTATTTATCTTCTTTAATGATAACAATAAATGTAAATTGTTATTCTTATTTAATAACAATAATAATTGAACAAATTCATTAATATGTATTTATTTTCTTATTTAATAATAATAATAGTAATCATTTTTTATTTTCTTATTTAAGAATAACTATACATCATTTAATTGTTTTTTGTTTTTAATATTTTTTTTTTAGTATTCCTGTAACGATCACCAGCTGGAGTGCCCTCGAGAGCCACCAGAGGGCGCTCCACAATAGACTATGATCTCTTCCTCACAAACTACATTTCCCATATTCACTGCCTGGACTCATCATCACTGATCACATTCATCTGTACCTCATTATCACTGATTGTATTCACCTGTGTCTTGTCATCCTGCTAGTCTCAGTCTATTTATACCATGTTCATTCATTCACTAGTGATGGCCAAATGAGGCTTCCTGAACCACTGAGGCTTTCCAGCCCATTGGTTCACCAAAAGGTTCGTTTACCTGAAGCCTCATGAAACAGTGTGCTCCCTAGTGACACCTGCTGTGCAAAGCAATGTATCGCACACAAATCTATTCATCCTGAGCAACCAAATTGTCATGGTGTGGGCACACCCTTTTTCTATTGCCTGTGTATTAAATAAAGTTTTTTACTCTGCTTGTGTTTACCTATGCACACACAACTCACACACACATAACTTTGTATTCAGTAGTTCTTTGGGTTAGTGATGACAGTGAATGCCCCAAATGAGTGTAAAGAAATCACTGAGTGCAGTGCTGACTGAGTGCAATAGTGTAGTGATTATGGAACTGGGAGTACAATTATGTAGTGCTTATGGAACTGGGAGTGGAACAGCAAACTGCAACAGGGATGGGAACATTTTTACTGATTTTTATTTAAAAACAAAAGTTTTTTTTACAGTATTTGGATTGAGGCGGTATCTCTTTTTGGACCTAACCTAACCCTAACCCTAACCTAACCCATTATTTACATAATAAAAAAATTAAGATTAAATATTACTTTGACTAGTGGCTGGTCTGTTTGCAGCAGGTTGTGCATCCTCATGCATTGCACGATAATGCCTAAGCATTGAAGAGGTGTTGTTGCTGTAAGTCAGCTCTTTATGGCACAGCAAACATTTCACCTTCAACATGCAGATAATGCACATTGTGATTATACAGCGATATGGTGAGGATTATGTGATGTTATGATAATAAATTATATAAATGTATACAAACCTTGTTATGAGCAATCAATTCAAAATGCTCCCAGACAGGAGAAGTTCTCCTCTTTCTTGCTGGCTCCATTGTAAGGGCTCTAGGTTTGCCTTTAACGTTTGCACTCTAAGGCTTTCCCTACAGTCTAGTCTTAGAATAATAATAATAGCAATAATATATATATATATATATATATATATATATATATATATATATATATATATATATATATATATATATATATATATATATATATATATATACAATAATAACACTACTACCAATATATGTATATATATATAGCAACTAGAACTAGATATAGGCTAATTTACTCTAATAATCTACTGAACTATGTATACTTTACTCTAATAATCTAATAATCTACTAAACTAAGTATAATGTAATATAATATATAATACAATACAGGCTATGATATATAATGATAACTATGCTACTACAAACTCGCTACTACAACTCGCTACTCACTACTTCGTACAACCAACACTTCAACACCAATGCAAACGCCTACTGCAAAACCCACGAGAGGCGCGAGGTTTCGAACCACTTTTATCCGGAAGCGATACTCAGAATGAAGCAATGACGTATTCAACACAATCCGAGGCCTCGTTTGTTATCGTCACGTGATTTTCACGGAAACGACACAAGCCTCGAATCGGGGCTTCATCTGGAACGCCCCTTTTTGCTCGACACAAGCTCCGGAGCCTCGCTTCAGATGTCACATCACTAGTTCTTGGACTCTGATTCTTGCTGCCTGCCCTGACCTCTGCCTGTTTCTTGGATTCTCTCTGTGTATTCTCCATTGTCCTGTTTGCTGATTCTTGACCCTGCCTGTACGACTATTCAATATAAAGCTGCATTTGGATCTTCAGCCCCAAGTCTCGGAGCAGTTCGTGACAATTCCGGTATTCGATAATAATTAAGAAAATTCAATTAAATTATACAAATAATAATAATATGTAATTATGTATTTATTTATTTTCCTATTTAATAATAACAAATAATTTTTTTAAATAAAAATCATTCAGTATATTCAATAATAATAATCATTATTATTAAATAAGAAAACACATTTTATAATTATAATAATTATTATGAATGTTTTTTTCTTATTTAATAATAATAACTAATTATTATTAAATAATACATATATATTACTTTATTATTATTATTATTAGTATTATTAAATAATAAAAACAAATGCAAGCAATAATTATTATTCATAATTATAATTAAAATACAAATTATATATTTTTTCTTTGTGTGGTATTGAGTTTGTGAAATCATGATTTATTCATGAAATTGTTTGCATACACGCTTTACACACTGGCTAACGAATGAGACCCATAGACACGTGAAAACCAATGATGTTCGATGTCAAACAGGTTTTATGCTGATAGTTCAGGGAATTCTGGAAGTGTTGTGCTGAACTGATATATAAATCTTGTCTAGGTTAATGTTTCCGTAACACAGATCCTCATTCAGCTCAGCTGAAGCTTGTTCTGGCCCTCAGCCAGATATATCTGGCAGGCGTTGGGTGCAGCGGGCTGATGCAAGCTGGACAGGCTGGTCTCTGGGCTGTCAGTGTGGCTCTGAAGTCTTTTTAACTGGCGTGTAAAGAGAGGATTCATTTACAGCCTCTGTCTCTTTAGCGGATGACAGCGGGAGCTCAGGGGAGGATCAGAGAGCAGCGCTTCCTCTGCTTAGCCTCTTAAACACATCCATAACTATAAAAGACTAGAGTACACGTGCTTTCAGTAGCCAAGAACACTTGAAAACAACCACACAGAAAAGCATATTCATACACATGTATCACACAATCACATTTCCACTATGAAGGGGAGTTGTCTAGTTGTCACACAGAGAACTAGTTTTTGACAGTAGTCTCAATGTCAAAAATCTATATCTCAGGAACTATGGTTTTGAGTCAGAAATGCTTGACTCTTGCAGAGGATTGTATGTTTTTTTTATCCAATTGTTTATGCAGTGTATTACTTTTTACAGTATGCAGTTCTATTCGCCAAGACAAGAGTTCATGTTTCATCATTAATTGTATCATATCGCATTACATCACATTTCATCACATTTTGTCCAAATCTTTAATGTAAGTGTTTATACATAAATATGGCCTTTAATAATGAATGCAACCTGATGAATATTCACTGGAGTAAAAATTACAACAACTAGTGTCGGCCTCCCCATGTTCTCCAGTTCACACACATCTTTGTCCATAGACCACCTGCGAATTTCTGATAGCTAAAATCAATCTTCTGTTTTTCACATTCTGTCCATTAACACACCGTTTTATTCTGCATTTAATTCTCTCATTCTTCCTTCCTGCAGGCGTTCTAGTTCTGTGAAGTGAATCTACTTTAATGAGTGCTTGAATGACTGGTCTCGTGCCATCCCCGAACCCATCTTTTCATATCGACACCTCGAACCATTGTTTCATCTTCTCTCTGACTGGGGTATGTTCATTTCATTTTAATTGTATGAAGCTGAAATTGCTTTAAAACACGATTTCATAGACTATTATGTTTTTCACGCCTCACTCTGGGTGTAATTGGCTTGTTTATATGCAGGCTTTAATAATGAGTTTCTCTTCGTTAATTCAAGAGAAGTTTGGAAATTACATTTTATTCTTAATTAAACCCTTGATACTGCTTCCAGCTTGCTTTGGAGATTAAATTGAACCTACCCCAGATGTGTAATGCTACCTTTGAAGGTCTGAGAATTGTTCCCCTCGCACTATCTGTAATTGAAAGTGTACGTCAGACTCTGTCGTCTACTAGTCTGAACACGTCTGCGTGCCGCAGACGCAAGTAAAACGTTCTTGAGTTTTGTTTACATTGAATAGAGGGTTGGAAAGCACTCCTCAGCGCATGTCTTGTCATTGAGTGTCCACAGGGGACTGTTTTAATCTCAGCCTTTATCATTGATTTTCTTCCAAAACTGTAATTTCTGGTGGTGTTTTAGCTCTCCATTTCACACTGTGTGGTCAAGGTGACTTGGATCATGGTGGTTGTTTTGATAATTGATTATCAAACCGTATACTTTTGAAGAAAAGTCTCTAACCTTCTTGTGTCAGGGACATACATTGGTCATTTCAGGACACAACGTAACTGAAAAGAAATGTTTTGTCCATTATGGAGGAACAAATGTGCATAAGGACGTCTTACACCATGTCAGCACCACTGCTCGGGGATGAACAGATCTCAACATGAAGAACAGCCTGTTGTGACATCTTTGTTTTGCATGAAGGATCTCCAGATATATGCTCATTAATTTAATGACTGATACTGGGCCTCAAGATGTTCCCGGCTATGCTAGCTTACATAAACGCGCTTTAAGGCGTGGAGGAAAATGCCATTCCAAGGATCGTGTCAGCGACGCCTTTGCTCTGTTAAGACACGTGGGTTAAAAGTCGAAGGGCACGTACAGGTTCCAGGATTGTGCTTCAGAGGTTTAGTGTATCACTGTAATTAATCAGTCTTTAAATTGGTTCCCAGCCGCAAAAGGACATGCTTTATCTACTGGGTGCTTTAAAGTAGACCAGTTTGTGATTCATTTAAAGTGCAGTGACGCAATGTCGATACATATTGGGAGACCTTGAGATACTTTGCTTTTCTGTTGTTGAAAAAGTTTGTGGAGGAGTTTGTGTTAAAGGGTGTCATCCATGCTACGTCAGGTATTTTAATTTTTTTTGCTAATACCAGTATTTTTTTATTTGTTATCTTTTTATTATTGTTCTTGATGGAATAATAATAATTGTTAATAACAATACATTATTAATACAATCTATTAGTAATAAAGGGTATAATAATATATAATTTTTGTTATTATAGTATTAATATAGTTTTTAATAATTATAACAGTTGTTATTTTATACAACAACAATAATAATGTTAATAATAATAATAATAATTGCCATTTATTGACAATATATTTCTATTATTTATACATTTTGTTATTGTTAATATTATTATTATTATTATTATTATTTGTTATATATATAAATACACTCACCTAAAGGATTATTAGGAACACCTGTTCAATTTCTCATTAATGCAATTATCTAATCAACCAATCACATGGCAGTTGCTTCAATGCATTTAGGGGTGTGGTCCTGGTCAAGACAATCTCCTGAACTCCAAACTGAATGTCAGAATGGGAAAGAAAGGTGATTTAAGCAATTTTGAGCGTGGCATGGTTGTTGGTGCCAGACGGGCCGGTCTGAGTATTTCACAATCTGCTTAGTTACTGGGATTTTCATGCACAACCATTTCTAGGGTTTACAAAGAATGGTGTGAAAAGGGAAAAACATTCAGTATGCGGCAGTCCTGTGGGCGAAAATGCCTTGTTGATGCTAGAGGTCAGAGGAGAATGGGCCGACTGATTCAAGCTGATAGAAGAGCAACTTTGACTGAAATAACCACTCGTTACAACCGAGGTATGCAGTTGTGAAGCCACAACACGCACAACCTTGAGGCGGATGGGCTACAACAACAGAAGACCCCACCGGGTACCACTCATCTCCACTACAAATAGGAAAAAGAGGCTACAATTTGCACGAGCTCACCAAAATTGGACAGTTGAAGACTGGAAAAATGTTGCCTGGTCTGATGAGTCTCGATTTCTGTTGAGACATTTAGATGGTAGAGTCCATCATGCCTTGTTACCACTGTGCAGGCTGGTGGTGGTGGTGTAATGGTGTGGGGATGTTTTCTTGGCACACTTTAGGCCCCTTAGTGCCAATTTGGCATCGTTTAAATGCCACGGCCTACCTGAGCATCGTTTCTTACCATGTCCATCTCTTTATGGCCACCATGTACCCATCCTCTGATGGCTACTTCCAGCAGGTTAATGCACCATGTCACAAAGCTCGAATCATTTCAAATTGGTTTCTTGAACATGACAATGAGTTCACTGTACTAAAATGGCCCCCACAGTCACCAGATCTCAACCCAATAGAGCATCTTTGGGATGTGGTGGAACGGGAGCTTCGTGCCCTGAATGTGCATCCCGCAAATCTCCATCAACTGCAAGATGCTATCCTATCAATATGGGCCAACATTTCTAAAGAATCCTTTCAGCACCTTGTTGAATCAATGCCACGTAGAATTAAGGCAGTTCTGAAGGCGAAAGGGGGTCAAACACAGTATTAGTATGGTGTTCCTAATAGGGGTGGGAGAAAAAATCGATCCATCAATGCATCGCGATTCTCTCTCCAACGATTCTGGATCGATTCTGAGAATTCCAGAATCGATTCTGAGCTTAGTTTTTAACCAGATGTGCGATGACGTTGAGTTTGCTTTAGAAACACCCGTATTCTGCTTGGTTCCAATTCCTCACACACATACACCACTCGAACCTTCCGTAAAATAATCTTTCATAAAGTTCGGAAAGGTTGAAGCGAATTACAAGGACATTCACAGGCTTCACTGCACAGGATCCGCTGTGAGAGACACGCACTTTCTTTTGATATTACACTTGAAGTGTGCTGTCTCGCCCGTCGGTATTTTCCTTACAAATGCTCTACGAAGTCATCATTTATATGGTTTGGAATGCAGTGGACTTATATGTTTAAAATATGAACCTCACTAACAGAAGGCTGCTTTCAATTTCAAATGCTGACGCGCGCTTTGTTTGTGAGACTGCTCGCGCATGCGGCTGTGCGACTCCGTGTAGTGGTTTAATGTAGGCTACTTGTGCAAAATTAACGTAAACACAGCCAGTTATGTCTTAAGGGATTAAACGGACAGGACACACCGCATTACTCTTTTATTTCAAAAGAGATGCGTGCGTGAATGCAGCTTAATAGATCTCCCGCAGTCTATGACCTTGCGCTGCTCTCACCTAAAATAATATTTTAGGTGAGTGTATATATGTATACAGTGTGCACGATTCCGCTTGCCTATATAGAAATTTACATTTACAATAAGTCATTTAGCAGACATTTTTATCAAATGCATAAAGAACATGGCAGTACTAGACAGGGGCGTTTCCAGCATTGAAGGACATCCGGGGCTTAGCCCAGACCATTTTGTGTAAATACAGGGATCACTCGAAGAGGTTTTTTTATTTTATTACAGTAACAATAAAAAAAAAAAAAACACAAAACACATCTAAAACGGGAAAGAGCTTTGCGATTGACTGTACAACTAGATTTGACCAGAAATCTGAGGTACTGTATATTTTTACAGACTGCAAAAAGCTACAGAACAGACTATATTCTGCATAATTGGATGTTTTTAAATAAACACTGACAAAAAACTATACAAGTTTTAGCAGGGCTGGACGATATGATGATATACAGTATAAAATTAATGTAAGTGATCACTCGGATTTAGACCTATCTATATTGTATTTATATCAAACGTTTACAGGCAAATTTTCTTAATTTATTTCCCCGGCGTCGAAATCAGGCACATATAAATGTCAGGAAACACGATTCCTGGCTGCATGTCAATATCCATGGATCACTGGATCTTTGATAAGTTGTAAGGAACACTATATCGAGTCCAACTTTTAGTTTAAACTGATAATAGTTTGTTTTACTCGCGTTTTCGCAGTTTCCCCTATTAACTCCAGCCACGCAGCAGCTCTTTTGCCACTCAGTCCGGCTGAGGGGGGCGTGTTCCGGCGGGGAAGTGACGTTAATGCATTCCCTCTATACATGGATGACTTTAGTCTACGTTCATTGACACACCATGGCATCGAACTGTATATAATTCTCAATGTACATCTGTCAAAAACTTTTCATTAGGAGCATTGGGATAAACAATGTTTCACTTTTATCTTTCTCCAAAGTAAAATGACTGATTAATTGTTACCAGTTTCCATGTCTGATCCTGGCACAGCTGCTACTGCTGCTGCTGGCTCCTCCCCAGTCTGCAGCTCATCTTTGCTACCCTCTACAAAACCATTTAATCAAATCAAAGTGTATATTTACTACAAACTACAAACACAAAACAAGTCACTCATACATTTTATGTTAATGCTTATTGGTTATCCTTAGAGAAAACAACACCTGATAAACAAGGAAAGTATTCAGTGCAGTGGGATAAAACTAATGTTTCTGGCTACCCTTTCGAAAAAGAAGTATACTTCAAGTTCATTTTATGAAGAAGTATTATTCGTTTAAATGTATTATAAGTGTAAGAGTAGTAAACTTTAAGTACACAACTAGGTTTCTCATTTTGCATCTGTACTACAAGTGAACTTATAAGTATACTAGTAGTAGTTTACTATTTTAATACAATTAGTATTTTTTTAGTTTATGAAAGTACACACTGAAGTGTACTGTCAGTAAACTACTAGTTTATACTGCAATTATACTTGCAAGTTTTCTTTAAGTTAACAAACTTATACTTGTTATAGTTCAGTATTTATGAATTATTTTTGCACTTGCAGTATACTATTATGTTCAAATGTAGATATTTTTTTTTTATTAAAAAATACCTTTAACTGTACTTTAATTTTAAAGACATTTCATTAGCTTCATGCATTCTTTTTTTTATCAACACCTGAATGTTGGTAAGTTTCATAAAGAAAGGCAACATTAGAATTGGAATTTAAAGGATTAAATAAAATGATGCAGACAAAATTAAAATGAGGCACACTGCTTATGACTTGTGTGACGCGGGACAACAAAGCTTCACATTCTTCACAGCTTCACAAAATGCAGGACAGGTGGTCCACCTTTGATAATATTAAGCGGATTTTTGATTTACGTTTAATGTTTGATGATGATCACGTTATTTTATATTTGAGTGAGTGAGCAATCTTCTATCACTTGTTTCAGCTTCTTCTCCTGTGTTTTTATCTGGAAGAGATTCTGTACTAGAAAATGCCAGTTAGGCCTAACGTTATGTTAGCCTATGCGGTAATAACTAGCTAGTTAAACAAATAGGCCTACAGTGAAAGCCAGCCAGATGACGATCTATCTTCAGACTTTAAGGATAAAAAAAACTGAATTCTTACCCACTGACTTCTTTCCGAAAAATCCCCAAAGTCTCGTTTGCTTCATTTTTCTTTAAAGGGATACTCCACCAGTTTTTCTTATTAAACTATGTTATTCCCTTAACTAAGACGAGTTGATACATACCTCTCTCGTCTCAGTGCGTGCACTATATCGCTCTGTATTGCCGCAAAACTATGTTAGCACTTAGCTTAGCCCATGCATTAAATATGGGCCAAGCAGAGAAGCGACCAAACACTTCCACGTTTTCCCTATGTAAACACAGTTACTCGAGTAGTGTAACTTGACCTGGGCTGGTGACACAAAATAAACCGTTGCGCTTTTCTAAGCGTTTAAAATTGATGACTATATTGTATGGCGGAATACCATAACAAGTGCTTTTGAGCACTTCGACTTGGCGCAATAATATCTTCACTCGTGAAAAGTCCTCTTACCGGTTTTGGGATTCTTGTTCAAAGCAGCTAACCAAGCTCTCCGCTGTATGTGGTGTGTTGGAATTCGGTGAAAAATGACAGCACTATGTACATTCTCCTTATTTTCACAACCCTTTACGATGCACGCTTTAACCATTATTGTACACAAACTAGCTTCCAACAACCTGTTAATTCGTCAACTCCGCTCGAACTACTACTACCGGCGCATGTCACGTTGGTTGTATTGACGGAAATGTCAGAGGGAAGGGGAGGAGAAGCGGGAGCCGGTAAGAGGACTTTTCACGAGTGAAGATATTATTGCGCCAAGTCGAAGTGCTCAAAAGCACTTGTTATGGTATTCCGCCATACAATATAGTCATCAATTTTAAACGCTTAGAAAAGCGCAACGGTTTATTTTGTGTCACCAGCCCAGGTCAAGTTACACTACTCGAGTAACTGTGTTTACATAGGGAAAACGTGGAAGTGTTTGGTCGCTTCTCTGCTTGGCCCATATTTAATGCATGGGCTAAGCTAAGTGCTAACATAGTTTTGCGGCAATACAGAGCGATATAGTGCACGCACTGAGACGAGAGAGGTATGTATCAACTCGTCTTAGTTAAGGGAATAACATAGTTTAATAAGAAAAACTGGTGGAGTATCCCTTTAATTTTTTCTTTCCTGCTCGCTGACTGTCTCAGTTGTTAACTCGCGCTCTTGCGGTTGACTGTGCTAGCTCCTCCCCTACCTGCTGCTGCTGCATATTTAACAGAGAGGACGAAACGGAGTAGCCCATAGGCTACCGACAGCAAAGAAATGTATTCTATAGGCTAGATTATTTTTAAGATCTATTTTTTACAGGCTGTATGCATGCAAAGCCAAAGTGCAATGAAATAAAGCAACTTATGATTTCGGGCGTTTACATAGGCTATTGTTTGTCCAGTTTCATATTTGCTCAGTGACAGTCATCATTACATTAGGGGCTTGACTCAAAACATTCGGGGCTGAAGCCCCGGCAAAATCGGCTGGGGACGCCCCTGGTACTAGAAATAATGCAATGTCAAGTTTTAGGAATAACCATGAGGTACAGAAGCTAGGGACTGGAGTAAAAATGCAGAAATCGATTGTGAGTCAAGTCTCCCGTGTGCTTTGCGTGCCAAGCTTTATTTATATGATGCACTATGTAGAGCGTTTCAAAACATTCACTTACAGTATGATTTCATTTAGGATTTTACCTTAGTAGGCAGTATGCAGCTCATTGAACTGAGCTATACAAAAGCACACACCTAGCCCGATCTTTCTTTCTAGCTCTCTTTCTCTTTTGTCTCTCACTCGCGGCCACACACCAGCATACAAATAAATGCTGCTCAGGCTACAGGCAAGTGTCGTTCTTGATACTAATTGACGTCTTTGAGATGGCAGGAGCCCGTCTCTGTCAGGATACAGCTAATAGCTTCTGGCACTCTGTTACAGTAAGTGGTCGAGAGATTTGATCAGGATGAAGCAGCCTCAGAGCCTTGCTTTACCTCCTGGGTGTCCATTTAGCACCGCTGTTCTCAGGGAACAAATGAATCCCAGGAAGAGTAGGATTCTGAGGAAACAGCTTCCTGTGGAGGATCGGTAAACAATTACTTGAAGCTTGCAGGAGGTGTTGGCATATTAGACACTGAACGGTGCAGTGAAGTACACAGGTGATCTATAATCTGTCAGGATATTACAATAGAATATTATTTTAGAATATTACAACATCACAGTTAACACCATTATCTGGCTTTAAAGAGATAGTTGGCCAAAAAAAAAAAGATAATAATGAAGAAGAAAAAAATCACCCGCTTGTTTTTTTAAACCAGTACGACTAATTTTGACTGTACGTGAGACAAACAACATGTTAATTTATAAATTAATACTCCCCCTAAAAAATATTTGTATCTTTGACTATTTTGTATGATTATTTTAGGTAAAAAAAAAACAAAAAACAAAAAAAAAAGCAGTTCTAATGGCGAAAGGTGAGTGTATAATAATAATTGTTTCTTGAGCAGCAAATCAGCATATTAGACTGATTTTTGAAGGATCATGTGACACTGAAGACTGGAGTAATGATGAAAATTCAGCTTTACCATCACAGGAATAAATAAAATTTTAAAATATATTAAACACAAAGCTGTTACTTGTATTTGTCACGAACTGCTCCGAGACACGAAGGTTGAGATCCAAATGCAGCTTTAATGAAGAGGCAATCCAGACATGTAATCCAAAATACAGGCAATAGGTCAAAACACAGGGAGTGTAAAGGTCACCAGCTGGAGTGCCCTTGAGAGCCACCAGAGGGCACTCCACACAGACTATTATCACTCCCTCACAAACTACATTTTCCATAACTCACTGCCCGGACTAATCAGTTAAGTAAAATCTGCGACATAGTCTTCGATAGATCGATTCCCCTGATGGAGACGCATGATTAGGTTTCAAACCAGTGTTGACAGGTTTGAAACCTGGCGGCTGTATTTCTTATAAAAGTGAAGCCAAACCATGGCAACACCGTGGGTTGTAGTAGTCGGTGTTTGGATTGGCGTTATTGTTGAGAGTGTATTGAGTTTATTTCAGTGTTGTGATGGAGCCAGCGAGAAAGAGAAGTCGTTCCCAAGTTTGGGAACACTTTAAACTTATTTCCCCGAATAAGGTTAGTTAGTTCTTTGACAGTTCTGCATACAAATATTTTTACATATGTAGTGAATGATATGAAACTTAAAAAACCCTCTGCTACATTATACAAGTACAACCAGTTACACAAGCACATCCTTTTCAACATACAAAAATATCAGTCCCACCAGTTAACAAGTTATAGAGTTCTGCTTCCCACAGCTAAACAAGATAAAGCTTTCACACATGATACTGCCCTGCTAAAAAAAAAACTATAGAAACCATTACAGAAATTCTATTGGATTTAATGGTTTTCTTGGGAATTTTATTGGTTGTAATGGGAATTATAGTGGTCTCTGTGGGTCTCTACTGATATGTGTTGGGTTCTGGTGGGGGCATTAAATCCTAATGGAATATGTCCCAAACACACTACAAAAAAATATTCTGTAGTGGTTTAAATGGTAAAAGCCAATGGTTCCTATTGGTATTTTAATAGAAACCATTAGAATTTCTGTGATGGTTTCCAACTTTGTTTAAGCTGGTCTGATCTTCTGTCCTTGTCTAAAGAAATAATTTCACACACACATCATGCTTAATGTTTTATTATCAAGGTGAACACATGAAATTCATCAGTAGGCCTATCTGTAAAATTCACCTACATAAATGAGTTTCACAGCACTAACGCTGTTTCAGCTTTGATCGCCTTGATAAACACGTAATAAACGGGGCGTTAACATATACGCCTACTTGAATTTTATGGTTGTCAGCTTTGTTGCATTACATTTACTTCACCAGGATATAGTGCTGCAATTTCTATCTGAATGAAGCTTCGAGTAATGAACCATTTTCGACACAATTGTATCAGAAAGCAATAATGCTTTGAAACGCTTCATTTGGCCATCACTAGACACATGGTTGGCATGGCTGCTGGATCTCGGTGTGGCGAAGTTTTCTGTCACAAACTGCCCTGAGACACAAAGGTTGAGATCCAAATGCAGCTTTAATGAAGGGGAAATCCAGACACGTAATCCAAAATACAGGCAATAGGTCAAAACACAGGTAGGCAGTCCAAACAAACAAACAAACAAACAAACAAACAAACAAAACAGGCAGGGGTCAGAGGCAAAAGAGTAATTCACGGAACAGGCAAGAAATCCAAAAACCAAGACACATAAAACCTGGGAAACCGCTCAGAAATGCAGTGCAACAACATACAAAACTTCGCAGTGAGTGAATGAGTGAACAAGGTTTAAATAGGCTGAGACTAACAAGGTAATGAGACGGTGAATGCAATCAGTGATGATGAGTCCGGGCAGTGAGTTATGGGAAATGTAGTTTGTGAGGGAGTGATAATAGTCTGTGTGGAGTGCCCTCTGGTGGCTCTCAAGGGCACTCCAGCTGGTGACAGTTACAGTATTGTAATAATATAATAGAAACTGTAAAAATATTTCACAATATTATAGTTTTTACTGTATTACGGTATTTCATCAAATAAATGAAGCCTTGGTGAGTATAATCTTACTGACCAAAAACTTTTGAACAGTAGTTTGTGTATATAACCTGAAAACTGTTAACATCAAATGAAACTGAACTATGAATTTATATCGGACTAAAATAACCTAAATTCACCACAATGGTGTGTGTGCAATTAGTCATGAGTGTGCAAATATTCCAGCACATGGTAATAGACTCTCAATCCCAAGTGGGAATAACACTCTTCTTCATAATAAGTGTTTGGCGCGGCTGTCTCGGTAAACATCCAACATCCCAAAGAGCAACGAAAACATGTTCCATATTCAACTGCAAACAGCCTCTTTCAGCAGTGTGTGTTGTGGGAGCCAATCCGTGACTGAATAATGACAAATTTCCTTACTGAGAGACTGCTGGAATTCTCTAGAGCCTAGAGTAACCCAACCCCCCCCCCCCCCCCCCCCCCCCCCCCCCCCTTTGAGAACACAACATGGCTAATACCCAACTAAACTGATCCATGACTCAACTCGTCTCAATGGGCCATACCTGCCATACCAGGACTGGGGGTATGAACCAGTGTCAAGCCTTTCCAACGGATCAGTCCCTGGAGAATACGAGGCGTCGCCACTGTCATAACAGCGACAGGAAGTGAGAGTCTCCTTTGATGGGCCGTTCATCTCGGCACACACAGTTGATGTCTGATCAGTGTTAACTGAACTGTGAGCAGTAATGACTCACTGAAACACTGCGTTCAGGTACTCCCACACCTTTAGAGATGGATTAACTGGAGAGGGGTTGATCTGACTAACCATTTATCAGTTGTCTGTAATACGACTGCACTTCCATAACCAGAAATGGCAATGTGGTGTAATTAATCACTATTAGTACAAGCTAATTTGCACATGATTGTTTGCTTTGTTCATTATTGTCAAGCGTAGGTGATTAATCTCGTATTTGCATGAATATTAACTGTGTCTCATTTGCTCACTGAAAGAGTTTGGTTGTCGTATTTGATGCTTGTGTTGTGACACAGCTGGCCACCCAGAGAATATTAGCATCAAACTAAATGAAGGTAGAAATAGCTAATGTTAGCTGATATGTAAAAAAAAAAAAGAAAAAAAAAAAGAAAAAAACAATGGCAAACCCTTTGAAATAAGAACTACATTTTTCCATTTTCACCACTATGATAAGGTGTTGCTATATGGTTGCTTAGGTGTTCTAATTGTCATTGTGGGTGTGCACCTGCCTTTGCAGTTAGGGATTGTGAACAAATATATTTATCAATTTCTAAGTTTGATTAGCCTGAATAGTGTTAAAGGGATACTTCAGGATTTAGCATTAAGCTTTGTATTAGTAGAAAACCTGTAGTATTTTCAAATTACCGTGCTTTCCACCCTCATTTCCCTCTGAGACGAGAGATTTATGTATTTTTTGTCTGGAAAAAATCCTCCGATGACGCGAAAATCGTCATTTTGCGTCATCGGAGGATTTTTTGGCCAGAGGCTAAAGACTACAGTCAGTAGAAGGAGCTGTTCCGCATGTTTTCAACCCGTCCATAGAGGGTGGGATCTCACTCACAAAATGTACACATAGTGTCAGACATCTTTTTTTGGAAGCTAAGCTAGCAGGCTCTTGTTCTGTGGAGAAAGCTGAGTAACTTAGTAGGAGAAAGCTGAGTAGTAGGGGATACCATCCTCTTTTTCCTGGACATGTCCGGCCGTCGAGATCGTACAAAATGTCCGGGATTCAGCTTTTGCTTTCTGCAGTCGCCATTCATTGTTTACATGCACACCTTTTGTTTCAATCTAACTGAATTCATTCCGATTGGTGAATCTGAATGTAGTGTTTACATGAACGCTAAACAAGTGATCGGTTGATGTGCGTTTTAACATTGCTAAGAAAATTCCCGCTCCTCCGTGAGAGATACGAGAACGGTGCGTCTCACAGGTGTCGCTCATCGGTAATCACGCCACCGGCCTCGCGCTGTTCTCCCGCGGCCCTCGGCCTCGTCCTGCTCGCCACAGTAAACATAATTAATGACGACTGTAGAACGCAAAAGCCGAATCCCGGACATTTTGGGCGATCTCGAAATCCCGGGCAGACTCATCACGTAGACTCACTAGTAGCCTAGACTTGTTGTTTAACTACTGCGCTCTGTTACCGGTAGGCGTGGCCGCCTAGGGCAGCGAAGCAAGTGCATTCTGGGAGTTGTTGTCTTTCATCCACATAAGCCAAAAATACATTTTCTGGCTTTTCTCAGTCTAGGAAGCTCCAAATTCACATTCACATTTCTTCTACATAAATGACCCATTTTAAATACACATTCATCTTTCCAGAGGTGAAGTATCCCTTTAAAGTCCCCCTGTGGTGAAAATCAAGTTTTTAATGTTGTTTATATGTCTATGTGGTGTTTTTAATAAAACTGAAGTGAAAAAAAAAAAAATGTATGTTTGAAATCGCTGGTGTTTCTGACATCATAAACTACCTTGTAACCAATCACGTCAACGTGTGGGCGGGCTTTAGTATATCATTACTATGCCGTGAAGCAAGGGAGTCTCAAGAAAAGACAGGTTATCCCAGTATTTTTTCTGTTGATATGAAATATCGGGTAGATTTAACAATATAGCAGGTGTATGATATATATTACGGTGTTATGATGAATATGCCTTTCTCTTTACTGACGTTCTAAGTTGTTCAAAGCGTTTCTGATGATTGTTAGAAGGCAGCTGACTCTGAGATGGCGAATGTGAACATGGTTTGTGTAACATTAGCAATACATTATTAGCTGTTTGATAACATAGTCAAGCAAAAGGCTAATCATATTAATTACTGTTATGTGTCCGACGTTTTAAGAGCGATTTACAGCATTTGCAGCATTTACCTCAGTTGGCTGAGTGAATTCTTGGAGCTGTAATTGTATGTAATTTTGGTGATCAAAGATTAGTTTTAAGGGATAAAAATATTGAATAATAAGTAACTTTAACACTTTCAAATTCAAAGTAGTACTTTTTTATCATCCTGACCAGCCCAACACAGCAAAAGTAGGTCAAACAATGGCAGGAGTTTGGGGGCCGGGCTAACTTTTTTTTGTCCAACCAGTGTCAGGTTGTAGACAGCACTGTTAGACTTTTCAAGTTTTTTTTTACAGTAACTTACTGGCAACACTGTTGCCAGTAAGTTACTGTAATTAAGATTTACAGTACATAACCGTATATCAGTTTAACAGTAACTACATGGTACTGTATTTGTGTAATAGTGTATTACTGTAAAAGTCAAGCTAATCAGTACACTACTGTAATTATTTTTATTTGTACTAAATATAGATTTCATGATTTTGATATAGAATAATTTTTTATCCTACATAAGTACCACTGACATTCAAATCAATTAGACACAATTATTACAAAATACAATTTTTTATTTTTATTTAAAACATTTCATATACATCACAAAATAAACAGTCTGCCAATGCTGGAAAGGATGTGTTACATTTTTTACACATTAATGGGTGAGTTTAGGGTTTTGTGTCAATTTTAACAAAGTAACTATGTCAGAAAGGTTAGCTCAAAGATGTGTAGACATGTTAAATTTACACATTATGTGCTGTCCATCACTGCACACATAGTTAAAAAAAGTACATAAAATCCTAAACAAAATGTTAGCATTTGACAAAATGATTGTAGAGGCATTGGTTGTTTAGCTTATACAATTATTATAATGAAATGACACCCATTACATTCATAAAACTGCAGAATATAAATACATTAATCATTCAAAAAGGAAATGTCCAACACGGGGTAAAACACAGTTCTTTTCACAATACATGACACATAACCCCACCTTCAAAATAATTATTTTCAAAGATTTGTTGGATTCATGTACACTGGTGGCCAAAAGAAGTATTTAAGTATCCTAATGTTTTTGAAAGAAGTCTCTTTGATGCTCAAGAAAGATTTCTTATTATTATCAACGTCTGACTGTCTACTCTATCTTTTCCACAGCATAGGATTAAAAGTCATCATCAAAATAATCTTTAAAAAGCCAACACGATGTTTTTGTCCACCTTTGTGAATAAACGAACTTCTCCAAAGATTGGTTCCTGTTCAGAACTTGACTGACAACATCAGAATGTTCCCTGGTCTGTATGCGTGTCCACAAACACAAATGTACTCAGTCCTTCAGAGGAGATCCCGGTTCCAACACTATATAAAACACAGAGAGAGAGAAAGAGAGAGAGAGAGAGAGAGAGAGAGGGGGAGAATTCAATATTAGTTTTTTTTTTTTACATTTTTATTATCATTTACTAAAACTTATATATTTGTAATAGGCTTACCTCAGGAACAGAATCTAGACGTCACTGGCGGGAATTGGCGCTTTGTTGCAGTTGCCTTTTTAAACATACAAATTTGCAGTAAATATCAAATTACATTAATAAAATACATATATAAAGTTATAGTTTGCAAATTAATGCTAGAACTAGAAAGGTCTAGAAAACTAAAACTTTTTAGCCAATATAACGTTACAAGGTTATTTTCTCAACAGAAGGGCCAACATTGGCTACCAAGACATCATTTCACATTAGTTAATTTAATAAACTAAGTGTTGCTCTTTGGTGTATTTTAACAATTCAATAATATAACAATTCAATTAAATAATCTAACAAGGTCTGTCAAATGAAACGTTAGCGCAGTTTAACGTGGTAAAGTTCGTTACTGCCATGACGAGTAGGCCTATAATGTTAATGTAATGAGTAGGCCGAACCGCTTAAGACGCAGTGGCTGAGTTTGTTTCCGAAGGGAATATTCCCCACGAGCAACGTCAATGCTCTCATGTTTGCGCGAATCATTTCACACACCAGACTGCTTTATAAACGAGGATCATTATAAAGCTGGTTTTGCTAAGAAGCTGCTCATGAAAAAAGGATCGGTACCAGATATTCGTGTTCCTGCTGAACCTCCAGAAGAACTGAAGTGAGTGTAACATTTTATTAAACTTTATATTAATATTTATATTAATCTTTGAAAATTGCTAGCTGCACGCTTCACAATGAATGCGTCTAAGGTTTACACTCAGGGTACATTACGGCATGTTTTCTATGTATGACGTTCTCAATATAATTCATAATCCCACGTATATACTGAACAACGCGTTATGGTTATTGTGTTATTGTGTTCAAACAGTGTACGCACAGAACAGAGGGGTGGGGTGAGCAAAGCTCATTATCATTTAAAGTCATATGCACTGAAACGGCGTGCTGAAAACAGAGCTGTTCTCTTACGAGAGGTTCTCTCGTACTGCGTAATATCTTACGCTAGGGGAAAACCTCTTTTCCTCGAGATATTGAAGCCAAAAAATTATCCTTAATTTTGAATTATTGCAAAAACGCGTTGCAGCAGCATACAGACATAGGCAGGGGGCTCAGCTTGCCTATTGGCTGTCCTGTGGCAACTGCAGCAGCCTATCGAGAGCGGCCCGTTGGTGACGGTCCAATGGGGGCACTTCGCGCCCATTGTGTCACGCTCGCGCCCAAAGGTCTAGCCCTATAAAGATAGATCGATGGGCTGATTTCACTGATTTTTTATTTATTCAGCGAAGCTCTGCATCGCTGGATCCTGAGTGAAGAAGCCGCGCCGTCGAGACAGCTTTCTGCGGGACGAGCCTCTGCACTGAAGTCGCTGGCCTTCACCTCGCCGCCTTCAGCCACCGTTCCTGCTACGCTATCCGGCGTACTATATATCCTTTACTCTGCTCTGTGTGTGTGTGTGTGTGTTCGCCCCGCGACTCACACGTCTATCATCTAAAAGAGCCGCGTCTTTTTAAAGATGTCATCCTCCTGTGGCTCGTGCCGAGCCCCACTCAGCGACGGGGACCGCCATGTGATATGCATTTCCTGCCTGGGAGAGGATCATGCAGCTCTCGCGCTTGCCGACGGCGGCTGCCCTCACTGCAAGCTATTGCGTATGGTGACTCTGAGGACTCGCCTGGCATTCTTCTCAGAGACTGCACTTCCACCCGCTACAGTGCCGCGCCGTAAAAGCGCCGTACTCAGCGGGTCCCCGAGCCTTCTCCAGCCCGTGAAAGCTTCACTCGAGTCGCTCACTGACAGATAACGGCCGCCGCTTCCGCCATAAATGATGACGAGATAGCTGCACCTGTAGAGAAGGCCAGCTGCTCTATCCTGGTGTCGGACAGTGAGGATTGGGCGAGCTCTGTGGACCTCTCCCCCCTTCTGTCCGCGAGTCGTCAGGGAAACGGGCCAGCATCAAGACCGCGCAGCTAGCTTTCTTTACATTATAAGAAAGCTACCCCGCCCCCGCCCCCCGTGGGCGTGCGTCACCGGAAAAATGAGGAAAGGGTGTGATAAAAATGTAGTCTCGCCGCGACCAGACTTCCACCGAAACTTTTCGCTCGTTCAGTTCCAGAAAATGTGACTGTTCCAGTGTATTTAGCAGTAATCAAGCCGGTACCAGGGCCCACTTTCCTGCACACAAATGCCGTTTCCACAGTGACATAAGCAGTGTATTTTCTGGTATTCCGGCCACAGCCGATGGTGTTATGAGTGTAATAAAAATGGCCACAACCCAGTGCTCATTTCTACACACAAACACAGCCCGCAAAAATGCAGGGCTCGCACAAACAAAATCGCCTCATGTCGATTGTGCACTAAATGTAGTGAACGTGCCCACGTCTCAGTGCCCACAAACACTACACACCACATGTCCCACGGTTTCTGTAAAAACGAAACCAACACACATTCAGTCAGCTCAGGCCGACGGTGTTTCCAGTGCAGGAAATGTGCCCACTGTCCCGCGCCCACATTCACTCACAGACATGTTAAGCCCCACGGGGCTCGCCCCGCTCTCTCTCCTTCAGCAAACTGCTATAAGGGATTTGGGTGTGGCCAGGCTGCCCGCCGCGATCGAGCGCCCCCCGCCTCACACACTGTAAACACAGTGTCTGCGTTACAGCACGCCGGAGCTCCCTTGCCGTCACTATGTCACGGCCAGAGCCCAGATCTCATTCTACCTCTAGCTATTCACGCGAAAGCGTGGGCACAGCTTCCTGGGGTATCAGAATGGGTGCTGAACACTGTAAAAAATTTTTTTACAGTAAATATACACCCGTATATTTACGATGTGCATGGACGCGGCTCTCGCGCCCCTGAAACTTCAGGGCATGCGAGTTTTGAACTATTTGGACGATTGGCTGATTCTAGCTCGATCTCATTCAGAGCTCATAGAACACAGGACCATATTACTTGAACACCTCGAGAATCTTGGTCTCACAGTCAATTTGGCGAAGAGCTTGCTGTTCCCCAGCCAGGAAATATCCTTTCTGGGCACAGAGGTGAACTCGCTGTCAATGACAGCGTGATTATCGCCAGAGCGCATACTGAACATTCAGCGCTTCACAAAATCCTTTTGCTGCGGCACTATAGTCCCGCCTAAGAGATTTCAGAAAATGCTGGGCCTCATGGTCTCATCACAATCAGTACTCCACCTGGGTCTGCTTCGCATGCGCCTACTGCAGTGGTGGCTGAAAGCACGAGTGCTGTCTCGAGCTTGGGCCTCCGGTCTGTTTCGCCTCAGGGTCAATCAGAAATGCGTCGCAGCTCTGAAACCTTGGAAGGCGACCAACTGGTACCAGTCAGGTGTAAACCTGGGGACTTCCTTGAGTGTGTAGGTGGTGTCCACGGACGCCTCCACCTCGGGATGGGGAGCACTGCACGAAGGCAGACCTTTCTTCGGCCTATGGTCAGAACGAGAGAAGCTCCTACACATCAACTGTCTAGAAATGATGGCAGTCGATCATGCGCTGAGGTGCTTCTGTCCCCGAATAAGAGGTCACCACGTCTTGGTCTGCTCAGACAACATGTCAGTGGTAGCCTACATAAATCACCAGGGCGGCGTCAGATCCTGAAACCTTTACAGGCTGACGGAACGGCTCCTAGACTGGGCTCAGCACAATCTGCACTCTCTGAGAGCAGCACATGTGCCTGGTCACCTGAATTTGGAACCAGACAGACTGTCCAGGAACAATGTTCCAGCAGGAGAATGGTCTCTGCACCCGCACACGATCCTCCTGCTGTGGGAGACATTCGGCAGAGCGCAGGTAGACCTGTTTGCGTCCCAAGAGAACGCTCACTGCCCGAAGTTTTTCTCCAAGAGCAGGGATGTACTGGCCCACGTCTGGCCCCGCTGCCCCCTCTATGCTTTCCCCCCCCCCGTCTCGCTCCTGCCTCAGGTATTGCAACGAATAAGACAAAATGGATGCTCAGTGCTTCTTGTGGCCCCGCTCTGGACAAACCAAGTGTGGTTTCCAGTCCTGATGCAGCTGGAGAGCACTGCCCCTTGGCCAATACCGATGAGGAAAGACCTCCTCTCTCAGGCCGGGGGCTCAATTTGGCATCCTCACCCGGAACGGTGGGCCCTGCACGCATGGGCCATCAACGGGTACCCGCAAACCTCCCCGAGGGAGTGCTAAACACCATCACGCAGGCCAGAGCACCGTCTACCAGACGCCTCTATGCCTCCAAGTGGTCAGTGTTTGTTAACTGATGCAAAACCCGAGGTTTTCCACCTACAAGCAGCGGGGTAATGGAAGTACTTTCCTTCCTTCAAGAGCTACTGGATAAGGGCAGGTCCCTATCCACGCTCAAAGTCTACGTGGCGGCCATAGCAGCGTTTAGGAACCCTGTGTCTGGCCTGTCACTGTGGAAAGATGATCTGGTCATTAGTTTCCTAAGAGGAGCTAAGAGGATGAATCCTCCCAGAACCCCATCTATCCCCATGTGGGACCTTTCCATGGTGCTAGAAGCCCTGAAAGGAGCCCCATTCGAGCCGATTTGGACATCGGATATGAAACACTTGTCTTTCAAGACAGTGTTTCTTTTGGCTCTTGCATCAGTAAAACGCATAGGGGATCTACAAGCGCTATCAATAAGCGCAACCTGTCTGGAATTTGGGCCTAACGTCTCAAAAAGTCATACTCAAACCAAGACACGGATATGTACCTAAATCCCTCAACACGCCGTTTGGGGCCCAGGTTATCTCCCTGTCTGCCCTACCAGTTCATAATGAGGAGGAGAGGACAGGCCTCCTTTGCCCAGTTAGGGCGTTTAAGGCCTACGTATCTCGCTCATCTGTTTTCAGACATACTTAGCTGTTTTTCGTTTCATTCAGCGGCCACACATAAGGGCCTAGCCGCCTCGAAACAGACCCTATCCAGATGGATAGTTGATACCATAGCAATGGCATACACTACAAAGGGACTGGAGCGCCCCTTGGGTGTTAAAGCACATTCCACCAGAGGCATGGCCTCATCGTGGGCGTGGTCTAGTGGGATCACCTTACAAGATATCTGTATGGCGGCAGGCTGGGCCTCCCCGTCTACATTTTTAAGGTTTTATAACCTAGAAGTTCCCGCCTTACAAGCTAAATTGCTGTCGGTTTAAAGTCAAGCACCACCTGCCCCGTCGTTCGGCGCAGAGTACTGCACTCGCTTGAGCACCGCTCAACGGGCTGTGAGTTTTTTTTCCCGAGGAAAAATAATGCCCATACTATCACTCAGTACAGGCTGAAGTTCTCTTCACCCTAACTGTGTGTAGCACTATTATAATAAATAGCCCTTCTTATGGCTAAATTATTTAAAATGATGCTTCTAGCCTCTCTTCTCGGACTCTCTGAGTTCATGGTGATTATGATCTGAGTTCATGGTGATATGAGCCCAGGGCACCTGCCCTTGGGACCTTGGTGTTGGATCCCCGCATGCACGGCGTTTTGCGTAGTGTTCCCCTAGCGTAAGATATTACGCAGTACGAGAGAACCTCTCGTAAGAGAACGTACTCGGTTACTAACGTAACCTCAGTTCTCTCTAGAAGAGGGAACGAGTATTGCGTATCTTGCCGTGCCTGCTACGCGCTGGTTCGCTTCGGTGGTGAAAAACCAGTGAAATCAGCCCATCGATCTATCTTTATAGGGCTAGACCACACCCCTTTGGGTGCGAGCGTGACACAATGGGCGCGAATTGCCCCCATTGGACCGTCACCAAAGGGCCGCTCTCGATAGGCTGCTGCAGTTGCCGCAGGACAGCCAATAGGCACGCTGAGCCGCCTGCCTATGTCTGTATGCTGCTGCAACGCGTTTTGCAATAATTCAAAATTAAGGATAATTTTTTGGCTTCAATATCTCGAGGAAAAGAGGTTTTCCCCTAGCGTAAGATATTACGCAGTACTCGTTCCCTCTTCTAGAGAGAACTGAAGTTACGTTAGTAAACGAGTACGTTTTTGACCAGGAAAAATAAGTGTTTTCTTACAATACTAATGAAAATTTTTAATTAAAGTATATTACAAACTTTTAATTTAGACCCTAAAGAATCATATTAGCTTGTTAAAAAATGGCATTATAAGACCCCTTTAAACTAGGGTGCACAAACCTGTCAACACACACATAATGTTTTTTTTTACCTTGCTTTCTGGTCTCTCTGTCGGTGAATTCCATCTCTTCGCCGGGCCAGACACGAACGGCGGGGTCCAAGAAAAGACAGTCAGAACCCAGTGATATAAGGCTACACTGGATGCTCCGGCGCGACCAGGGCGCGACACGTCAAATCCCAGACAGTGTATAGTGATGCGCTCGCTGTTATTTTTCTGACGTATACACGATACTCTGAGTCCAAGCGCTCGCGCTATTTCTGACAAAGGACAAACCGGTTTGCATTTTGCTCTAGTAATTAATGGTCCGGTCGCTTCAATGTGTCCAATATAGAAAGCCTCTGACTGTTATAACGTAGACACGCGGTGTAAGACAAAAAATTAGGAAATAAACAGCACGATGGAAGGGTGCCAGTCAGAGAGACCGTTACGTTAAATAGAGTAGCAACTGCAAATTTAAAACATTAAGTAAGTCTCTGAATGTGGTGTTTGAAGTCACGGAAAATTCCCATGATGCAATGGGAATCACAGTTCCCCTTCAGTCGCTCACGTTCGACGTGACGTCGACGTGACGACGTTAGGGGATCACTTCAGGGAGCCCTATCAACTTCGATTATCTAAGAACAAGCCAATGAACGTTGGCGTGCGTGAACGCGTCACGCGCCCCCGCCCCGCAGCGCGGGTATAAAACAGGAAGCGGGCGCGAGCACCCACCATCTTTCATTTCGGAGCGCGAGTTTCCTATGACTGATTGTCTGAGATTCAACGCCTTTGAAGACTTCAGGAAGATCTCTGTTCCAGTGTTGGTGTGACGGCGCGATCAGCGGTGGCCGCGAGCAGTGCAGCTCTCAACTGCTGTTCTTCCAGCACTATTGTTTGTGTGTGTGTGTGTGTGTGTCCACACAGTGGCTACCCCTGGGCGCCTCAGCACTGTGAGAGTAATTTTCCTTTGTTTTTTATTTTACTAAAAGAGCAACACAAGCGGACCCTGCGTCTTTTTCAAGATGTCATTCCGCTTGTGCGTTTCTGGATGCCGTCGTTCCCTGGCGCCAGCAGATGGCCACAATAGCTGCATCTCGTGTTTGGGGCCCCGGCGGACCGCTGCTGCTCCCTCCCGCGCAGCTCCTCCGTCTACTCGTCGCCGAGGTCGGCCTCCTGCGGCGTCCTCCGCTCCCGCTAAGCCCCAGCAGCAGCCATCATCCAGGCCTCAGCGGGCAGCAAGCCGCAGGAAGTCGACCCCGGAGGTGGATCAAGTTGCTCTTCAGGAGATGGCGGCCGTGCCACTCCTTCCCCCGGTGGAGGGCCGGGTGGAGAATCCTTGTTTCCTTTTCTTTTTGTTCCGCCACTGACCCACTGGCCACTGACCCACGGGTACCCACCTTTTCAAAGAAAGAGCAATTTCTGAAACCTCTGGGCCCCAAGAGGGCGCGCTTGGCAGTCGACGACGCTATGCCTTGTCACTCCCGAGCCCCTCTTCCATCGCCAGCGGGCAGCAGTGGCTGTGTCCTGGACGCACTGTCGCCTCCGCACACTCACTCTGCCCTCCGACGGAAGCAGGTACGTCTTGCACCACACGTTCAGACCCCACTCCAGGCCGCTATGCCGCCCGAGTCGGGTCCCTGCATTCCGTCACGCTGCCCCACTCCGGGTACGTCTGTGGTGCCGTTGGTCCCGCTTGCTCGGTCTCTGGGAGCTTGGCTAACGCTTCCCAGTCCGTCTCGCTGGCTCATCCGTACTGTCAGACTCGGCTATGCGATTCAGTTCGCCCGGCGCCCCCCTGTTTTCAGGGGCATCCTGTTCACCCGTGTTCTGGCGGACAGTGCCCCTGTTCTCAGAGTGGAGATTGCAGTCCTACTGGCGAAGGATGCAATCGAGCCGGTCCCTCCAGCCGATATGAAGACCGGCTTCTACAGCCCGTACTTCATTGTACCCAAGAAAGGAGGTGGGTTACGGCCAATCTTGGACCTGCGCGTCCTGAATCGGTCCCTTCACAGGCTGCCGTTCAAGATGCTTACGCAGAAACGCATTTTCAAATGCATCCGTCCCCAAGATTGGTTTGCAGCCATCGACCTGAAGGACGCGTACTTTCATGTCTCGATTCTCCCCCGACACAGACCGTTTCTTCACTTTGCGTTCGAGGGGCGGGCATATCAGTACAAAGTCTTACCCTTCGGGCTGGCCCTGTCGCCCCGCGTCTTCACGAAAGTTGCGGAGGCGGCCATTGCTCCCATGTGCGAGCGTGGTGTTCGCATTCTCAACTATCTCGACGACTGGCTTATTCTCGCCCAGTCGAGGGAGCAGTTGTGCGAACACAGGGATTTGGTGCTCAGTCACCTCAGCCACCTAGGGCTTCGGGTCAACTGGGAGAAGAGCAAACTCACCCCCGGGCAGAGGATCTCGTTTCTCGGTATGGAGTTGGACTCGATCAACATGACAGCGCGTCTCACCGAGGCCCGCGTCCAGTCAGTGTTGAACTGCGTGAGTACGCTCAGACGCAGAACAGCGGCACCACTGAAACTATTTCAGAGGCTCCTGGGGCATATGGCATCTGCAGCCGCGGTAACGCCGCTCGGATTGCTTCATATGAGACCGCTCCAACACTGGCTCCACGATCGAGTCCCGAGATGGGCGTGGCAGAGCGGCTCGTGCCGGGTTCCAGTGACCCCGCACTGTCGCCAAACTCTCAGCTTGTGGTCGGACCCTTCGTTCCTGCGGGCAGGTGTTCCCCTAGAACAAGTGTCCAGGCACTCTGTGGTCTCCACGGATGCCTCTATCACCGGCTGGGGGGCCACGTACAACGGGCATGCAGCTTCAGGTCTGTGGACGGGGCCTCAACTGCATTGGCACATCAACTGCCTCGAGTTGTTAGCAGTACATCTTGCGCTGGGCCGCTTCAAAACGTCGCTACAAGGCAAGCATGTACTGGTCCGTACGGACAACACTGCGACCATTGCATACATCAACCGTCAGGGTGGTCTACGCTCCCGCCGCATGTCACAACTCGCCCGCCATCTCCTCCTTTGGAGTCAGAAGCATCTGAGGTCGCTTCGTGCCGTTTACATTCCGGGCCTGCTCAACCGTGCAGCCGACGAGCTTTCACGGCAGCAGGTGCTACCGGCAGAATGGCGACTCCATCCCCAGGTGGTCCAGCTGATTTTCAGGCGCTTCGGGACCGCACAGATAGATCTGTTTGCCGCCCCGGACACGTCTCATTGCCAGTTGTTTTATTCCCTGACCGAGGGGACCCTCGGCACGGATGCTCTGGCACACAGCTGGCCCCGGGGTCTTCGCAAGTATGCGTTTCCCCCAGTGAGCCTTCTGGCACAGACCTTGTGCAAAGTCAGGGAGGCCGAGGAGCAGGTCTTGTTAGTTGCGCCATATTGGCCCAACCGGACCTGGTTCCCGGAACTAGTGCTCCTCGCGACAGCCCCTCCCTGGCCCATTCCTCTGAGAGAGGACCTGCTCTCTCAGAGACGGGGCACCCTGTGGCACCCGCGTCCAGACCTCTGGAAGCTCCATGTCTGGTCCCTGGACGGGACGCGGAGGTTCTAGGTGACCTACCCCCAGCGGTAGTTGACACCATCACTTCTGCTAGAGCCCCCTCTACGAGGCGCCTCTATGCGTTGAAGTGGAACCTATTCGTTGAATGGTGTTCTTCTCACGAGGAGAACCCCCGATCATGCTCGATCAGAGCCGTGCTTTCCTTCCTGCAAGATGGGTTGGAGCGAAGGCTGTCTCCCTCCACCCTTAAAATGTACGTTGCCGCTATTGCCGCACATCACGATGCTGTTGATGGTAAGTCCTTGGGGAAGCACGACCTGATCGTTAGGTTCCTGAGGGGAGCGAGGAGACTGAATCCTCTTCGCCCGCTCTCTATACCCTCTTGGGATTTGTCTCTGGTCCTTTCGGCTCTTCAGAGACCACCCTTTGAGCCTCTGCAATTGGCTGAGTTAAAAATCTTGTCCTGTAAGACAGTTCTCCTGGTTGCATTGGCCTCTATCAAGAGGGTAGGGGACCTACATGCATTTTCGGTCGACGAATCGTGCCTGGAATTCGGCCCGGATAACTCTCACGTGATCCTGAGACCCCGGCCCGGATACGTGCCCAAGGTTCCTACTACTCCCTTCCGGGACCAGGTGGTGAACCTGCAAGCGCTGCCTTTGGAGGAGGCAGACCCAGCCCTGGCTTTTCTCTGTCCCGTCCGCGCTCTGCGTTTGTACGTGGACAGAACGCAAAGCCTCAGGACCTCAGACCAGCTCTTCGTCTGTTACGGAGGCCAGCAGAAGGGAAAGGCTGTCTCTAAGCAGAGGATGGCCCACTGGATAGTGGATGCTATCTCCTTGGCTTACGAAGCCCAAGGCGTGCCTTGCCCGCCTGGGTTGAGAGCCCACTCCACTAGGAGTGTCGCTTCTTCTTGGGCACTGGCACACGGCGCCTCGCTGACAGATATCTGTAGAGCTGCGGGCTGGGCGACACCTAACACGTTCGCTAGGTTCTATAGCTTACGTGTTGAGCCGGTTTCTTCCTGTGTGCTCGCTTCAACCAGCCGGTAACACCGAAGTTCCCGCTCTAGAGTCGGCTTGCTGCGCCACTCCCCTCTACGGAGCGGATACGTGCGCTCTTTGCTCCCGTCGAGTTCCCCCCCAGGCGAACCCTGTGAGTTCCTCCACACCCCTTCGGCAGTTGGACGTTGCGGAGCGTCCGACGCCAGGCCTAGTGCTCGTATGCTTGTGTAACTTGTGCTAGGCTGGGTTCCGTATGTGTGATCCCTGCGGCGATCCCATATGAGTATTTTCCACGATCAGCTCCCTGTGGTGAGCCTGTGTCTTTCCCTTGGCAGAGCTCGCTCTGCTGTCACTGTCTGGTGTTGCCTCCCCCTCCTTAGGTGGAGCCACCCCAGTGACATTCCATATGTTGCACTGCCCCAACCGGCCAGTCCATATGTGTATTCTCCACATGGTACCTCCCTTCGGGCAGGATGTGGCTCCGCAGCGTCCTCTCCCCTGGAGAGGCACGCTTCCCAGTGTTATTCAAGAGTTCACTGCGTGGGTATGTGGAACAGCAGGTTCTCCCTCTACGCAGGTCTTCCGCCCCAGCATGGGGGGGTCTGAGAGTCTTGCGTAGGGCACTGGATGTGGCAGCAACCGTTGGCGTTTTCCATGGGATCCCCTAACATCGTCACGTCGACGTCACGTCGAACGTGAGCGACTGAAGGGGAACGTCTCGGTTACTGATGTAACCCTCGTTCCCCGAAGGAGGGAACGGGAGACGTGACGTCCGGCCGCCACAGTTGCTGACCATCGCTGTACGGCCGTCACTAAACTCGGCTCCTCAGTGAAAAACGGTGGGTGCTCGCGCCTGCTTCCTGTTTTATACCCGCGCTGCGGGGCGGGGGCGCGTGACGCGTTCACGCACGCCAACGTTCATTGGCTTGTTCTTAGATAATCGAAGTTGATAGGGCTCCCTGAAGTGATCCCCTAACGTCGTCACGTCGACGTCACGTCTCCCGTTCCCTCCTTCGGGGAACGAGGGTTACATCAGTAACCGAGACGTTATTTACTGTAAAGAGAAATAGCAGTATAATTGTGGATGATTTAAAGTAAATAACTGTAGAAATTACAGAAAAGTCTAACATTGAGGGTTGCCAAGTCTGGTGTTTTCACGCAGAATTGGTCTACTTTTAACTTTCACAGACTAGTGCCAAAAGTAAACACTAGTCCTAGATTAAAATGAAACATTGAGCTGTTTTATCTGAAAACAACTTGCACTGAAATATCTTACGTCAGTATAATACGACAGTAAAATACGTCAGTTCCATTGTCTTGTCTCAGGATGCTCACCAATAATGTTTTTTTCTAAGACACATTTATAAAAGCTGCTTAAAGGGATACTTCAGGATTTAGCATTAAGCTTTGTATTAGTAGAAAACCTGTAGTATTTTCAAATTACCGTGCTTTCCACCCTCATATCCCCCTGAGACGAGAGATTTATGTATTTTTTGTCTGGAAAAATCCTCCGATGACGCAAAAATCGTCATTTTGTGTCATCGGGGATTTTTTGGCCATAGGCTAAAGACTACAGTCAGTAGAAGGAGCTGTTCCGCATGTTTTCAACCCGCCCATAGAGGGTGGGATCTCACTCACAGAATGTACACATAGTGTCAGACATCTTTTTTGGAAGCTAAGCTAGCAGGCTCTTGTTCTGTGGAGAAAGCTGAGTAACTTAGTAGGAGAAAGCTGAGTAGTAGGGGTTACCATTCATCCTCTTTTCCCTGGGCATGTCCGGCCGTCGAGATCGTACAAAATGTCCGGGATTCAGCTTTTGCTTTCTGCAGTCGCCATTCATTGTTTACATGCACACCTTTTGTTTCAATCTAACTGAATTCATTCCGATTGGTGAATCTGAATGTAGTGTTTACATGAACGCTAAACAAGTGATCGGTTGATGTGCGTTTTAACATTGCTAAGAAAATTCCTGCTCCTCCGTGAGAGATACAAGTCTCACAGGTCTCTCTCATCAGTAATCACGCCCTCGGCCTCGTCCTGCTCGCCACAGTAAACATAATGAATGACGACTGTAGAACGCAAAAGCCGAATCCTGGACATTTTGGGCGATCTTGAAATCCCGGGCAGACTCATCACGGAGACTCACTAGTAGCCTAGACTTGTTGTTTAACTACTGCGCTCTGTTACCGGTAGGCGTGGCCTCCTTGGGCAGCGGAGCAAGTGCATTCTGGGAGTTGTTGTCTTTTATCCACATAAGCCAAAAATACATTTTCTAGCTTTTCTCAGTCTAGAAAGCTCCAAATTCAAAAATAATTTCACATTTCTTCTACATAAATGACCCATTTTAAATACACATTCATCTTTCCAGAGGTGAAGTATCCCTTTAAATGTCCTAATTGAACTAAGGTCTAATCCTGGCTTAATCTAAGCCCTGTCTGTGAAACAAGGCCTTAAACTGTTGTCATGGGTTAATTCCCCCCCAACCCGCTGGTTAAAGGTTGGACATATTGCATAAATTATATTTGACTGAAGTTTGGGCTATTTGGGCTAGTTTTGCTATACGGAGACCTGGTTGTGGAGTTTGTTGGAACACCTGACTGGAATTACACACTACAGCTTTAGTACAGATTACATGTCTCATTTCAAGAGTTTTTTTTATATATACTCACAGTTTAAGGCCACTTGTTAAAAAAAAAAAAAAAAAAAAAAAACTTTTTGTTGAAAAACACAGATGTTAAAAGAGGCTTGGTATTTCATGTGCAAATGATTCCTAATGTCTTGGCAGTGAAACGAGACGAGCCTAGAGCACCAGTGCACTCTCCATCTTGTTTTCCGCATGGAAACTAGTTATTCCTCCACTAACTCAATCACAATTGCTAATCACTTGTGAGTGAGTCACCGAGGTGAGTTGCTAAGTGCTTTCTGGCTGTTTCAGGCCAAAGGCCGCAAAACCGTACGTGGCTTATGCAAATGAGTGCTTAAATACAGAGTGGAAAACAAAGCCTTTAAACTGTGTGGCATTTGCATATTCTTGACATAAAATAGCAGTTAGACCTAGTAAACCCATTTTTGATTTAAATGCGATGTGACATGTCCTAGTGATTGCCCGCATGTGAGTACTATGTGTTTGTAAGTGTGCTAGCATGTGTGCGCTTGCACATATGTGTTTCCGATGATGTAACGGTTATGCATCTGGTGACGAATCCGATGAGGTTCTGCACTCTGTTGGACTGAGGTCACACTGTGCACCAGAACAGGAATGAATCAGGGTGCTTCAAATCTGATTCAGGTTAATTTCATTTGACCCTGTCCTCAAGCTATTCCTCTCCTCACAGCAGCGCATACCTTACACTTCTTAAATGAGCAAAAATAGAGATGAAAAGGTGAATATATATCGGGAGTAGTGTTAACATAGACCATGTGTCACTTTTTATGATTTATGACTTTGATTTATGGTTCTGAGGTTCCCCTGTCTCTGATTTATGATGGGTCGCAGACAGGCTCCGGTATGTCTAGGCTGCGCGGCGCCATGTGACATCCTCCTGCGTTGACATCCTGACAGTAGGTGTGAAAGAAAGGTGTCTGGCCCTTGGCCTTCCGGGTTTATTGGCGTCTACCTGCGCGAGATAGGTGTTATGTCGTTGTGTATTCTGTCTGCTGGGGAGGCCCGTTTTCACACTTTCGCCAAAAGCTGCGTGTATAGATGTGTGTTGAACGCGAGCACAGTCACTGAAGCGTACTCGTGTCTCGTGTCACGCTCCTCTGCAGTTTTTTTCTCGTTCTCATAACGTTACTATTTTCCAAGCCATATTGTGTTGTTGGATACGTGAGTGCAAGAAGATGGAATCCAGTCTTAACAGTAAGTATTTTTTATTTATTAGTAAGTATTATTTAGTAACATTGTTAAGGATGATTATTTATTTATATGGGTGTCGCTGTTCTATTGCGTTACTTAAGGTTTTATCTGCCCCCGATTCAGATGGTAATAGTTTGAGTCTCTTCGATCTTGTTGAGGAGATTAATTTCCTAAATCAAGCCAGCGGTACGTATAATTATGTTTAAATGTTGCATGCGTTGCGCGTGTGTGGGTGTGTGTGTGTGTGTGTGACGGACGATGTTTGTTTTGTTTTCGTCAGGAGGCGTACCTAACGCAGCTGCAGATAAGCACAACGCTGTTGCCTCTTCACGAGCGATCACGGAATCAGTTGTGGCAGGTAATGTTAAATGTTGTTACACACGTGTTTAAACAGTGTTATGGGTGTGTGAAAATATCTTATCTTCTCTGTTTTTTTTTGTTTTGTTGTTTTTACCAGGACCGAAACGCATAACTATCAAGGCCATAGTACATGGACCGCATCGTGCCAGCGAATCTGCTAACGTTGGCGTTATTCCCCTGGGTATGTGTATTAATTTAACTTTATAAAACAATGTTATGCTGCTATGGTTTGTTGTTTTTGTTTAAAAATGTAACACGTGTATTTCCAGACGGGTTATCAAACGTTGTGAGCAGTGTTGGTGCGCCTGAATGTGCGAATGATCCGAATAAGGGCTTAGTGGCAAAACCGAAAAATAGTCTGAAGCGTAAAGCGACTGTGTTCCGTGCGGACGCAAAAGCTTCAGCTGCTGGGGGCTCGGGAGAGCTGGCGCAGACATCTGTCACGAAAAAGCCAAGACGGTCTGGTGTTAAAAGTAAGTGACGAACAAAAGCTGTTGGATTGATTTCTGTTTACACTAAATCAGAGAGATAAATGTTTTTATTTGGATGTGATAGTGTATGGTCGAATGTGTTTGAGGGGTGTATGATGTGTCAATACGCTAGTTTAGAGCTGATGTTATCATACATTTGCATTAAATGTTGAAAAAACATAAAACACAAACCCTCATATCTCTCAGAGGAGGCGTTTTATTTGTAATTTTAGAAGACGACAATGGAGAACGAAAAAAGTGTAGACATGTTGATTTTTAGCCTGCTGCGCCATCTATAGGGGTGCACTAGTATTACAATGTCTGTTCCATAATTGCTAGCCTGCTCTTATTTGATTGTTTGTTATATATGTATATATATATATATACATATACCACAATGTATTGTTTTAATGTTACATTAGTACCAGACTAGTTTTTATTTTATTTTTTAGTCTTAGAAAATATAGTTATTATTAATATTACTGTTATTATTATAATAATAATACACATTTGTATTAACTTTTTTTTGTTGTTTTTTTTTGTTGTTCTGTACCGCTTTTCTACTTCTTAACAGAGGGGGTTGTAGTTCCCGATATAAATGATGTCCAGAGCTGGAGTGATGGTCTGATACAATCGTGGGACGACTGTGTATTTACAAAAGACCCTAAAGAAACACTGCAGTCTGTTCCGTCCAGCGATCGTGTGTTGTCCGTGGAAGAATCCGACCCTGAACAGCTGCCTTCAAATCAGGAGGCTTACAAACGGGAATCACAACCCATTATAGACAATCAGCACATAGCCGGACTGATACAGGACTCTGTCAAGACCGCATTGAATGCCTTCGAGGTGCGTTTTGACAACCGCCTTAATGCCATTGAGAGACGTTTAGATGTTTATGAGTCAACACAACAACAACAGGGAATTTGGCTTAAACAATGCATAGCAGCGCATCGGTTGCATAGTGGTACTGTTCAAAAAGTAGCCAGAGAACAAGGCCTGACTACAGAATTGTTAAAGCAGCTGGTGCTCGTGCTTAAAAAGAAACTTGGGTGAGTTGCAACATTTTATATATATTATGCATACTATGTTTTTTTTTTTCTGTTTTTTTCCTTCAACATTTGTCACAGTTTTTCATTCTATCTTTTTTTTTTTTACTGTATGGACACCGGGGTTTATTATCCATAGTTTTTAAGGTGTTGTCACATGTGATTTAAATAAACAAAATAAAAAAAAAAAGATCTGCTTTAAAAAATAAAAAATAAAAAATGCCTAAACGTTGTCGGGAGCCAGATGGTTTTGATCAGGGTGCGGTAGCTAGGTTTAGACGAAACGATGGTAGCGTGGTGCCACCTGAACAGTGCAGTAACACAGAAACATTGCTCTATTTAATACAGACTGTTGTGGATATGAATAGGTCTGAGTCTTCAACTGATACATTGGTAGAATTATTAAACATAGTGAGATCGATGTCCGATGATGAGGATCCCGACCCAAATAATGATTTTGAACATGTTGTAAATACCCAACAAGCAGGAGAGGTGTTAGAACCTCATCCAGAACCAAATTCTGCATTTGATCATCTTGTGTCTTTTCACCAGTCAGGCGAGGGCCCAGGTACACAGACACATCGCACACTCAACCCTGAAGCGCCCAATATGGGTCTCACAGATAGAGATATAGAATCACTTGTAACAGTGGGTGGTGATGTTAGTGGGTACACTGTACTGCCACGAGCTCGGTTCAATGGTCTGGAAATCCACAGGCTTATAAATTTGCGAGAGATATCTTCGACAGATTTAGCAGCCTACACTGTATTTTTACATGACACACTTTCTGAAATTGTGGAGTTTTCCAGACTGTTAGGCGGAGACGGCTGTTTAATCAGCATCACGTTGAGGGGGTCGAGCTTGACATCAGATGTTAGCACACTTTTGACGGGTAGCAATGGTTATAGTGTAGACCTATTTATAAACGATCTTGAAAAAATAATGCAGAGCAACTCTGACGTCCAGTTTGATGAGAGATTGAATTTAAGACTGTCGATAGCGAGAAGTAAACACGGCGGTGCTTATCGAAAGATCCGTGATCTTGCCCACAATGAAGTGATTACCAAAAACAGACTTAATCTGTTCTGTCCCACGAACATTTCAAACAATCTTTGTTTTGCAATCTGTCTGGCACATTTCCTAAATCCACAGAAACCACACGTAGAGCTTGAGTCTGTAGCATCTTCAATACAGATGTCAGCTGGCTATGGTGCTCAATACAAGATAGCGTTTAATGACATCAGACGGTTTGAACAGATGCTGAGCGTTAAAATAGTTGTCTTCTATCGGTCTGATACGGGTGTTTTGGAGAAGTATACAAACACAGACGATCCGCATCCTAAAACAATATTTTTGTACCTGCATGACAATCATTATTTTATGATTAAAAATCTACGTGCATTTATCGGCACCCCATACGTGTGTGAGTTCTGCCACCGAGGATTCACCTGTAGGAGAGATCACAGATGTCGGTACATCTGCGATGTCTGTAATGACCCGGAATGTCATAAACAACCCAAAAAGCCAAAACATTGCGGCGACTGCCTGCGGTACTGTAAGTCTGACTATTGTTTCGAGATGCATAAAAAACCACCTCTGGGTATGCAATACGCACAGTGTGACGTGACTAAATATTGTGGTAAATGTAATAGACGCTACCATGTCAGCGGTACTAACCCCAAACCCCATAAATGCGCTGCCGATCGTTGTGTGCACTGTGGTGAGAGTTTGGTTACCGATGGTATGCATCAGTGTTTTATCCAACCAGTTAAGCCGGAGATGCCGAACGATCGTTACATTTTCTACGATTTTGAGACCCGTTATGAAAATGGTAAACACGTTGCCAATTTTGTATGTGCTATCACGTTTAATGGCGAGGAATTCGTGGCTGAAGGGGCCGATTGTGTGGAACGTCTCGTTAAAAAATTCAGACAGCCACGTTACCTTAATTACACATGGCTAGCGCACAATGCATCGGGGTTTGACAATTTCATAATTTTGGAATTCCTTACTAAGATGGGGATTGCTCCTAAAATCACAATGCAAGGTTGCAGGCTAATCTTAATGTATGACACAGCTTTCAAGCAACGTTTTATTGATACATATTCCTTCATACCCATGCGTCTGGCCAAGACACCCATTGCTTTTAATCTGACTAATGCAGAGAAGGGGTATTTTCCGCACCACTTTAACCGCATTGAAAATGACAACTACATAGGCCCGTACCCTGACAAGAAATTTTACGGGTATGCAACAATGTCGAACCAAGACAGGGCTGCGTTTGATGATTGGTACAATACCATATCTGACAAAGTGTTCGATTTTAAAAAAGAACTCGCGCTTTATGGTAAAAACGATGTCGTTTTGCTGAGGGAGGCATGCATGAAGTACCGCGACGAATTCATTCTGTGTACAGGGCTTGATCCATTTAATTACACCACTTTGGCGGCAACATGTATGGCCACATATAAAACACACTACATCCCAAAAGACACAATAGCTCTGACACGTAACAATGCGTACACCATCCAGAACAAAACATATTCGAACATTTCAATTGAATGGCTCGAATTCACCCGAAAATCACGGGGGATAGAAATTCAACATGCTTTGAACACTGGTGAGGCGTCATTTGGGAAATACTATGTGGATGGTTTCTACGACGATGGCTACGTGAAAAAAGCATTCGAATTTCTCGGATGTTTCTTTCATGGTTGTGAACGATGTTATAACCCCAACGACCTAAACCCTTTATCAAAAGTGCCATATGGCGTTTTGAGAAGACAATGCGACGACAAGATTGAAATTTTGGAGCGTGCGTACGGTCTTCAGGTCGAGGTGATTTGGGAATGTGCATGGATGCGTGCTAAACAGAGTGATGTTGCAGTTATGGATTTCATGTCCACTTACAAACACACTGAAAGATTGAAACCCCGTGAAGCTCTATTCGGCGGCCGAACGAACGCGTTAAAACTGTATCACAAAGTTGTGGAGGGCGAGCGGATTAGGTATGTTGACTTTACATCACTATATCCCTACTGTCAGGCTCGAAAATGTTACCCAATTGGGCATCCGGAAATAATACACAAGGATTTTCAAAACCTTGAAGATTATTACGGACTCGTCAAGGCAACAGTCCTTCCGCCACGGAAGTTGCTTCACCCCGTACTGCCTTATAGGACCGGGGGCAAGTTAATGTTCGTGCTTTGCAGGACATGTGCTGAACATCAGAACCAGACACAGGCGTGTGCGCATACTAACGAGGAAAGATCAATTCATGGGTGCTGGGTTAGCATTGAACTGTTAAAAGCCGTTGAGAAGGGGTATGTAGTGACAAAAATCGATGAGGTCTGGCATTTTCCCCAACGCTCTGAAACATTGTTTTGTGATTATGTTAAAACATTTTTACAGTTCAAACAGGAAAGTTCAGGTTTTCCAAAAGACGTTGTGACCGACGCCGACAAAGAATCGTATGTTAGAGATTACTTTGAGAAAGAGGGGATTAAGCTTAATCTGGACAAGATCAAGTTTAATGCTGCCCGCAGATCAATCATGAAGCTCCTGCTCAATTCACTTTGGGGGCGGTTCAGTATGCGCGAGGAGTTACCGACAACCGAAATACTAACAGACCCTGAACAGTTTGCCCGATACATTTTTGGCACTGAGTATGACCTCAAGCATTTCTCATTTGTGTCAGACACTGTTGCAATCGTTCAGTGGGCTTACGCAAATGGGAAAGGGGCCCAGACTCGCGACATTAACGTCTTTCTCGGGGCTTTTACAACGGCCCACGCACGGTTAGAGCTTTATGATCTTATGGACAGGTTGGGTGATAGAGTGCTTTATTGCGACACAGATAGTGTTGTGTTCACGTCTAAAGAGGGCGAATATGAGCCCCCACTGGGGCCATATCTTGGTGACCTTACTGATGAAGTTGGGGATGGAGACCATATAGTGGAATTTTCGGCAAGTGGTCCGAAAAGTTACGGGTACAGAACTGCTAAGGGTAAGGTCTGCATGAAGGCCAAAGGCATCACACTGAATGCTGTAAACTCCGAGACCATTAGGTTAGACACATTAATTGAGCTTGTTGATCAATATGTGAGGGGGCGGGGTGACAGTAATTACATTCTCGCGTACACCGACAGTATAGTGAGGAACAAAAAGCAGTTCACATTGCACAACAAGTCAGTTGTGAAAAAATTTAAAGTCGTATACAACAAGCGTGTGCTGCTACCAGACCTAACTACGCTACCATATGGCTACTGACAACGTTTTTGGGCACCGGGGTGTGGTAGACCCGGATGGTTTTGATTTTAGATTACAACATCCTTTTTCATGTGTGTTAAGCGGTCCTTCTAGCTCAGGAAAAACATTTTTTGTAAAAAAGTTGTTGGAAAATGCTAAAAGTGTAATTTCTAAAAAAATTGAAAACATTGTGTACATTTATGACTGCTGGCAACCTATGTATGATGAATTGTTGAAACTGTATGATATTAAATTTATTGAAGGTATACCGCAGACTCTGAATGATGATCGCTTGTTTCCCACCAACAAGACCAATTTTGTGATATTGGATGATGTTATGAAAGATGCTAGCAGCAATTCAGAAGTTGAACGTTTGTTTACCAACTATGTGCACCATAGAAGCTTGAGTGCCATATATATCGTACAAAACTTATTTTTTCAAGGTAAATCCAGTAGGACTATCAGTTTGAACACTAATTATTTGGTATTGTTTAAAAACCCTAGAGACAATACCCAAATTAATGTGTTAGCGCGGCAGATGTACCCCAGGAACACAAAATACTTTATGGAGTGTTATGAAAATGCTACCAGCATTCCTTTCGGGTATCTATTGATTGACTTTAAAGCGAAAACACCAGAACAGTACCGTCTCAGAACAGATATTCTGTCAACACATCCAGTTGTGTACATTCAGAAAAGAAAACATTGACAGAGAGATTTGAAAAATGTCTGCAAAACTTTTAAGAAATCTACCTCTTTTAAAATTGTTATTAAAAGCAACCCCTAAACAAAGACGTGTTATTTTAGAGGCAGCCACAGACGAGCTCATTGTGACATTGTGTGAAGTAGCTCTCAACGTGGTCCATGGTAATATTCCCCTAACACCACAACAATATCAGAAACTGAAGAGAAGAAGAAGCGAGATCAAAATTGTTGCAGATAAAAAGATTGGCGTTAGACGTAAAAGACGATTGATCAACCAGCAAGGAGGATTTTTATTACCTTTACTATCTGTAGCAATTCCGTTTATAACAAGTTTGATTACGTCTAAATAAGTTTGGTAATGGAGTATGCTGAAAAGATGTTTTTAGTCCCACAACACCAGCTGGATAAACTGAAATCTTCTAGCACCCGTGAGTCTATACATCAGGTTGTAGAGAACGACTTGGACATGACTATAAGAAATATTCTGCAAAGGTCTGATCTGGATCACCATGAAAAAGCTAAGATGTACACTAGTGTTTTGCAGAGGTTTTTAACACTATCTAGACAAGGGGATAGAGAATCTGCCACATTAACATTAAGTCTTCCACAACATGGCAGCTTTGAAAAAGAAGACACACCATCAAGAGGACATGTGAGTGATCAAAGCGATTTAAGTGATTTTGCAGATGAGATTTTAAAGAATATACCACAGAGGAGTGTGAAAAATGTTCGTTACATTTTAGATAAAATGTCTAAAACTAAAGATATCACTTCATGG
Source organism: Tiaroga cobitis (assembly GCA_030578255.1). Classification (NCBI taxonomy): domain Eukaryota; kingdom Metazoa; phylum Chordata; class Actinopteri; order Cypriniformes; family Leuciscidae; genus Tiaroga; species Tiaroga cobitis. The sequence continues at coordinate 21,892,431 of CM060600.1, forward strand.
ACCGAGTCGGGGGAGTTTGTATTTAAAGGCAGGACAATCCCTGGTTCACACATGCTTGACTTAGTTAAAAGCATTACAGCTCCGCAAAAGATTGCTGACGAACGGAGACCCGGTGGATGGTATGAGTTTCTGGAGGCTTTTGCTAGTTTAAATATGCCATACTCTGTTGTACCAAACCATCATGTCAGACATACAATTAACTCTTTCAAATCCAAATCACCCCCGACTATAAACGACTCATCTAAGAAGAGTAAAAAACAGAAAGTGCATCCGAACACCCCGACACATTCAAAATATTTAGAAGACATCGTATACAAATCACCCACACTTGACAAGAGTCAGTGGTTAAATTTTTAATCTTGCTGTTTGTATGGTTTTTTTTTTTTTTTTGTTTTTTTTTTTGGTTTTTTTTTGAGAACTTATGATCTGTAATATTGAATGTTATGTCTGTGTAATAAAAAAAAAAGATAGTTAAAGAAAAACACATTTCTGCTCTGTAGTTTTTATTTTATTTTGTTTTTTTTTGAGAAACTTATGATGTGATGTGATGTGATGTGATGTGTGTGTGTGTGTGTGTGTGTGTGTGTGTGTGTGTGTGTAATAAAAGTGGGGGGTAAAGAAACAAAATTCCATTCTTTAGTTGTTTTTATTAAAATATTAAGCATGAGACATGAACATTTCGCCCATTTGTACACACTGAACACATTTGAAAACATTTTCACTACATGGTGCTTGTTTTAGTTTTCTCACAAATGCTGACACCTTTTTGTCATTTTTAACAAAATCGTTGGTATACAATTTCATCACATAATCATAATCAAATCCCTTTGCCATGTGGTAGAGAAAGAACACACAATGTTGTCCACATGTATCTGATGAAAAATCTTGGACTTGCACAGTTGAATGTAGTACTTGACTAGAGTTGAGCTTTAAAAAGTTTTTGATAATCGGAGGAAAACCATGATAATCTGGCTTATTACCGAAGCTGTCGAAAAAACATCCTACACCATCCTCGTTTATGTAGATAGCCAACCAGTGTTCCCCTGGGAGTCCTGAAGGATGTGTATTGATCAAAACCATTGCTGGTAGTTTTCTTAAAGGGGTTTTTGGTAGATAGTCACATGGTAGAACTCCAAGAAAATAAGTATCGCATGAAACCTTATCCATGACAGCCGTAAGCTGTACAGTGTTCATTTGAGTGTATTAGTAGTAATCAACCAGGACCTGTCGGCGATTTGACACCTCAATCAAACTATCAAACAATGCATAAACAATTAAGTTAACCGTGCGTGGCAGTGGCTGTCTAAAACGGGCTTCTAGTCTAATATTGCCACTTTTGATAAGCGATACGTGCTGGCCACACTCTTCGTCTGGTGCGAAATTGAACGCGTAGAGTGTATAGCCGTGCAGAAAGTCCTCTCTATCGATACATAGAGGCTGGTTTTTAAGGTGTCTTCCAGAAGCCAGCGCTAACTGGTAAAATTCCCGCACTGCAGAACCATTTTCATATTCAGGTTGCAGGGGCTTCGCTGGGTACTGTTGCCCATCCAGATAAATGGCCAAAAATTCTAAATCATAGTTTTTAAACGCAAATGGGTTTTTATTATAGGCACCCACAAATGCATCGTTATCAACCATAGCTAGAACCAGAGATTTCGGTAGAGTTCCTAAGAATAAGTTTTCTTGATTGCAGACACGTGAGCCTGCAGGTATTGAGAAGTTTTTCAGACACACTCTGTCGATGGGATATTTGGCTGTGGTTGAGAGTAGGGCTTGTGCATGACCCAGTCTCACAGCTGGTGACACAGACACTTTTTTCACAAATAGCGATGCAGACACGATGTTTAGTTTATAGGCTGTAGCGTTGCTCCTCATCAGGCAGAATTCATCTTTACCTCTAGTCATTCTAATTTTAAGATCTAATCCATTAAGTAATAGTTTTTCCTGAAAGAAGATATCGCTGTGAACAGGTGCGAGTAGTTCGACCACATTACTAGCATTGGTGAAGGCTGCTCTCTTTGTCAGCCCGCGATTTCCTGCAGCTGGGTCAGCCACGTCCATCTGACCCGCAGTATCAAGGTAGAAGAGCCCTGCTGAGAAAAGCGTTTCAAGGGCGTCTTTACCATAATTGGTAAGACATTCTATCATACAGCGGTATGGATGTGTGCTAGAACTCTGTGATATAAGACGATCTCCAAGCGACACATCCACTTGTGAAAAAATCGTCGCTCCAGGATAGTTCACAAGACCTACGGGATCGCCGTCTGCAATATTCGTCCCATCAGCATTAGTGATTTTGAGGCGCAAAAAAAGTAACGTGCTGTTTAGATCTATGTAATCCTCCCCATTCCCCGCAATAAAAAATTCCAGCGGAGATGTGTCGGATATCGCCGATAGTGGTGGAACTTCTATATAAGTGTTTTTTTCAATTGATGTTTGAGTTAGTGGTACAGTAAACAGATCCAGTTCAGTCTTTAAACACTCTTCTGACATGTTGTGTAGTAACGCCATGATTTAAAATATTGTTTTAACAGAGCTCCTTGATCTTTTTGAAGCAGTACGCTTAGCTGTCTCCTTGCGCTTGCGTTTTACAACTGATGTTTTCTTGGGAGGTTGTTTTGTTTTCCTCTGCTTCTGGCCACTCCTCCGCACCCCTGGTGGCCTAGATGCTCTTTTGCGAGCCATTACCATTAGTCCGGATCCGTCTTGAGCATCATAGTTGTTGTTAAAAGATCTTGATAACGTATTACTAACAACATCACTTAGTATGTTTTTTGCAGCTGATTTAAGATGCGGCTTGGCTATGCTAAATCCTCGTTTTAGTAGGGGTATAGCCATTCTAAAGAGCCCCCGAAAAATCCCCCCCAAACCGGCCCCATACATGACTCCACCTCCTGCATACCCGGGGAGCCCGCTGCCTGCCTGATTCTGGTAATAGGCAACGTAACGCATAGGGTCAACATTGTGATTGTTGAAATATGCCATTTTAAACAAAGTGTTTTACAGGTCTGAAGTGAAGTTTGATGCACACTTTCCCGTAAGAAAATGGGATGTGCTGGTTCTGATCGTCCTTCACTTCTATAACAATATCTGTGATGACTGATTTGTTGATAGACGCGTAGTGAGGTTTGTCGTATCGAACACTGACTGTGCTATTGTTGTCCCCTGTTATTTGTACACACTCCAGGAGCGGTACAAAAGCATCACCCACGGACTGGTAACGGATAATGTCCGTGTAGATATAAAGAGTATAGAAACCACCGTGTATGTCCGACTGATGCATTGCATATGTTACAATATCCTTTTCATAATTAGTTTTTTCAGGGTTTGTTTTTTGCAGAATAGAATCTCCTATAGGGACGCCTGGTTTCAATCCTAAAATAATGGCTAGTTTTCCATGGAAGGTCATTGAAATGTTAGGTTTTGCTTTCAGAAATACTTTGTTTTTTACGCGGTCATAACCGAATTCCCCCTGAGGCGCTACTAAATCATTTATTACACTAACTAGGGATGGGACATTGTCGTAATACCCTGTTTTTATTGGTATGCGTAGTTTCGATAAGCTGGTCTTCTTCACGTCTACACCATGTCGTAAGCTGTTAGTGTACTTTTCACCATCGGTCGTGGTGGGACCAATGTTTATCTCGAAAACGGCGTCGTTGCTGTTAAAGGTGTACCAGCTTCTAGGATATTCAATTTGAACAAGCCCCACCTCCCATTCTCCTTTTATATTTATAGTGGTAGCCAGTCTTGTTCTATAATTAGAGATTTTATTATTAGGGTATACAGCCTGCGATGCGTTGCAGGGTAGTGTGACATAAAATCCACCCTCAGCCATGTCTGGTTTTTATACAACTGTATGCATCCTGTGTGTGTGGTTTGTATTTATGGCTTCTGTACATCAACTAATTCTTTCTGGTCGATCCATGACGCAAACTTCGCTGGCCATCCGAGCCACTGTACCAGCACTAATGTTTTGCGACCCTTCGTCTTCTTATCTAAAATTTTTTCAACTTTAAATGTCTTGTTTTTACTGACAAATATTTTTTGCAATTCTTCCGCATAAAAAACCCCGTCGATAACATCCCCGTCGTAATCACTCAATCTGTAAACAGGGGGTTCTCGTGGGATACACGCTGATATAGTAAAATACTCTTGTGTGTAGTTTTCCTCATACCCTTTTGCAAACGGTCCTCTGACTTTAGAAATTCGAACCACATCACCAATCTTGTATTTAAATACGGGGTTAACACTATGAGGTCTGGTATCACCATATAGGTTATGCAGCACCACAGACTCGTTTTCTTTCCCCACATCAATCGGCCTCATCTTGATGCTTCTGTGATGGCTCGCATTATATCCTTGTGTAATGTCTTGAAGTATGTCGATGTAACGTTTGGAGTTTGTAGCAGTTAAATATCTCCACATTCTACCTTTTAAGGTTCTATTAAACCGCTCGACAACACATGCCTTTAATTCTGTGGGTGTTGCGAAATGGGCTATATTGTACTTTTTTGTTACATTTTGAAAATGTTTGTTAAAAAACTCCTTTCCTTTATCTGTCTGTAATTTCTGTGGTATGCGTCCCTCTTTCAGTATGGATTCAAAAGCTTTAGAGACCTCTACACCACTCTTGTTTTTTAAAGCCCTTGTCCATGCATATTTACTAAAGAGATCGATGCATGTCAGCAAAAAATGGTTGTTGTCATTTACCGGGGCATATGCAGACATATCGACTAGATCGGCCTGGAACTCCATGTCGATACCATAGACAAAAACCCGATTCCTTTTGTATTTTAGTGGGGCCGTTCTGTGTAGTGTGTATGCATCCTCGCCAGCGAGCCAGTCTGAAACCTCTTTATCGGTTAAACGAACACCCGTTTCTTTTAAAACAGCTTCTTTTAAGCGTTTTTTACCTCCTAAAGAACCAGGGTTAGAAGGTGTGTAATAAGTCTTTTTCATTTCTTCTGACATGTTTCCACTTCACGCTCCACAAAAAGAATAACACAGATGGTTTAAGTAATTTGGGTTTTTATTTCTTAAACAGTAAAAGGAGACAGAGGTATCATACAGCATCAATGTAGTGTAAAAAATTTATACACATCACAATGTTTTTTTCAAGAATGTAATCAACCAGGGTTTCAATAATTTCACAAACATCAGCCTGATTGTTTCTTGTCAATATGTCTACACATAGATCAGTTACATATGTACACAAGCACAATATATCAGCTATTCTAATACAGCTGCCGCATTCAGTCATCAGGTCTAAAATCTTTCTGATAGTCACACAAATTGGTTCACCAGCATTAACGCATAAACGCATCAAATCTGTCCATTCATTTGACACAGTTCTTACAACAGACATTTGTTTCATGAGGTTTGTAAAACGATTGGTATCTACAGCACATCTGTTTACAGTAACAGATACATTGGCACATTCATTAATAATCTTATACAACAAACCGGTCATCTCACATCTAATACGTTGTTTAAGTAGACACTTTGCCAGACCTGTTGCAAAACATGTATTCCCCATGTCGGTGTTACAGTCACTCAACTTGGACAATACCTTTCCAGCTGTCCACAGCGTCATAGACAATTTGTTCGCTGCTAACGTCCACAACTTTCTCTCTGACTTCACGAAGCTTTTCCACAATGAAAACTTCGTCACGCAGTTCATGTAAAATAGCCTCCACTGAACCTTGAATCCTCTGGGGGTGAACCCTTAAACCACAACGGATCAATGCTTGAGCAACGATGTGCTTAAGGTCCGGTTTCACCAGATTACGTGTCAGTTCCTCAAAGTAGGCGTCAAAGAAATAGGGACCCGGTTCAAACAGGCAGGAATGTCTAATCTGACTGGGGTGATCCACTTCACAACCCAAACAGATTTCTTTCAGCTTTTTGTTGATGACGTGTTCCAGAAGGACCACAACAGTCGCTTTTATGATTTTGAATCCGTCCGAGCGGATACAACTGTCTGTGTTGTCGATTCCAGCAAGGGCCGCAGCTCCAGCTATTGCACCAGTGTTGCCGTATGGTGTTGTAAGGAAGGTCATGTTGTGATATCCAAGATCCATGCAAAATTTATCCAACCAACTGTTGTCGCAAGTTTGTGGGTGGGGCTCCAGCGGCGTAGCATTGTCATCAGGCGTCGCTGGGGGAGCCTCAGAGTTGTTGGTGTAGCAGTAGACTGTTGTAGATTCTTGAGACATGGTGAATGAATGTAGCAATTGTACCGATCTGCAGGCGTTTTTAATGGCTGTAATACGTGGGTGGGGTTAAGAGGCGGTCTTCAGCGTTGGTAACGCCCTGCTCAGGGTGAAACAATTTAATCTTTACAGAACTGTAACGGTCATACATGTCGCACCATCTAAACATCTTGTCAATGCATGTAAACACGTTGTCAACCGCACGAACATCTTTCCACTGAAACAAAAATTTCATGTCGTAGCACAAGTGATGCTCAGATTCACGAACAGGCCACGCACGTTCGCAGAGCTTTGTCTTGTCGTTGCAGCAAAAAATATAAACACAATCGTCTGGTAACTTTTTACTATGGTCCCCGACCACACGAAATCTTGTGTCAGGAATTGAGCCATCCCACTCGGCTACGTACAACGGATCATCACCACAGTCGTTCAAATCTCTCCAAACGTAGTTGAAAAAAAGAAACCAGTCCTTCTTGTGGAAAATCACACAGGGGGTCTGTGATGTAAAATCGTCTTCAACATCTGCTGTGTAGAGTTTCAAAGTACGCATCACCTTGTCAAACACATACCTCACCACACGACCACCAGACATTGAGAAATCCTGCTTCACAAGAGCGCTGTCTTCATGAAGAAATCTTGTCAAGCTAACATTTAGCTTTTTCCTTGGAGCAAAAGTCAGATCTTCTCTCATTTCAACAGGTCCTCTTGTCGGTGAAATGCACATAACCTTTCTAGGGGTTTTAGGAGTTCTCGGAGTAGCCATTGTATCAGGAATGTCGTAGAATGTCTTCTGTGTTCAACAGTGTAACCCCTAACCTTATTTAAAACTGCAACAAAAGATGTAGGTAGTGACGTAGTTGTGAAAAAGGCACACCTCATACCATAAAAACTACAATGGCAAGTTGCGAGGTGTGAGTTCATTAACCCAGTCGTAAAAAAACAGTCAAAAATTTAACATCTGTTTGATCTGTTTGTTTGTCTTTTAAAAGTCCCCGGACATCGGCACGGAGGATGTCACATGGCGTCGCGCAGCCTAGACATACCGGAGCCTGTCTGCGACCCATCATAAATCAGAGACAGGGGAACCTCAGAACCATAAATCAAAGTCATAAATCATAAAAAGTGACACATGGTCTATGTTAACACTACTATCGGGCATTGCGGGAGGAAAATTGTGCCTTCAGGTCTTTAGTACTGTGACACAATTAACCGCTTATTCAGTATGAAACCTATACATTTATGCAGTTGTCAGTTGCTTTTATCCAAAGAAACGTACATTGCATTATGACGTATTCAAACCCTTGACCTTGATGTACTGTTTGAGCTTCTTGACTGTTAACATAAAGCTGAAGAGCTCTGTGTTGTAATGTTGCCATTGTTTTTGCTGTCTAAAACAATGCAGACTGTGATTCCATTAGCTCAATTTTATATCACACCATTTATTGTTACATTTCCTTTGCATCCTTTTCTGAATGTATAGGCCTAAGTGTTTTTATGCAGTATACTTCATTTTTTTCGAAGTATCGCTCGTTTGCTATTTCTGTATCAGATGCAGGCCCATATAAAGTGTTCTTCATCTTCACTCTTGTTACTAACCAGTAGATTCTCTTTGAATTGTGCTTCTTGAATCCAGAGATTGTAGGGGTTGTTAATCTTGACATTTTAGTCAGGAGCTCTTCATTTTACCCATGATGATCTTCCTCTTCATGTTAGGTAGGAGTTTTCTTCAGAACACTCTTCATAAGTGAAGTGAGTATGAAAAGGATGTAGGAGGTGGAGGAGAGTTTCTATTCAAACATCCACGGAACATCTTTTTTATTTCTTTAAAAAAATATCAAAGGAAAAATTTTATCTTCAGGGAATAAGCTGGCCGTTTTTTTTATTTTTTATTTTATTTTTTACTGAAAGCAGCCCTCAAGCAGTTTTTTGTGGCCCAAATGAGATTCTGCTATACCATTTGTACTGCTTTATATTCAAGGTGTGATTCAATTCAGCATCAAACAGAAAACTATAATGTTTTCTGTTCTCTAAATTGTCACAGCACTTCAAGTGTAGGCAGCTGCGTTAATTATAATGAGGGTTATTTAGTTTTGACACATTGCAACATTTTCAAACTATTGTTAGTTAATTATAATGAGGGTTATTTAGTTTTGACACGTTCCAACATTTTCAAACTGTTCTAAAAATGTTTGTGGTTGCTAACCAACATCACAATTTATAATTTGAAGCTGTGTTTGCAATATGGTGATCAAAAAAATATGACCTGTTTCTGTCAAATTTTAAACATTTTAGTTGTTTATAATTATAGAAAATTAGGAGTGTGGCCTTTCTTTGTGGTCCTTGAGCTTTCTGTAGTTGAGTAGCTCCTAAACACATATACAAAGAGTCACTCAAAGAGGCACACATGCCCACTTGAACACACTCAAACACAAAATGGATGATGAGTCCACATTTTGGAATTTGGAGTGCCTTGTGCTCTAACAGCAAGCCAGTCCCGCTTTAAAGCTCTTCAGAAGCCAATCTCTCCTTTAAAGATTTTGTATTGAAGACAAGAGGGTGCAAAAATAAATTAAAAATGTCTCCAACCTATGAAATGATTGCATATATAGAGACCAGAACAGCAGAGGAAGAAATCAGCTCTAATGACTGTAATGACCACTAGTTTCTTTTGGCATTTGGGAAAATGCCTTATCCCAGTTAAGAGTAATTGTTGTTTTAACATCAATATTGCATATATGATAAGGAATTCCTGACAGTTAAAGGTCTTTAAATTGAGATACTTTGTTCTAGTCATTATCAAAATGTAATCATGATGGTTCTAGCCGACAGGAGTTGCATGAGTCAGACTCTCTTGTGAAGTTGAATATCAAAAGGCAAAACTATGTATGATCAGAATAATGACTGGAGCGAGTGTGATGAAACTTTTGGTAAGAGATTATCATAATTATATGCATTCAAAATTAGATGCGTAAATAAACAAATCGAATAGCGGTTTTCGCTAAAACCCAAAATGCTGGCAAACAATTTGCATGTCATTGAATAGACGCAAGTGTAATATGATCCAGGTTGGAATTGCTTGCTAAATTCAGGTCAGGTTAACGTTGTAATAACATGCCTCCCAATTTCAGATAACAGTAGATTCACAGTCACAATAACAGCGTTATTTCATTTCCAACAAATCTCTGTGAGGCTATGTTTTATCTGTGACTGGCTTTATCATTTAATTGCATTCAAAATACAGACTATTATGTGACGCATGTCGTGAGACTGACTCACCATTGGCTCAATCAGAAATGGAACCAGGAAGTTTGCGTGAGTTCTAGTAGCTGCAACTACCAACAAAGGTTTATCACAACATCCTGTAAGTAAGTAAAGTGAAACCAAGACCTCAGTACCATATCAGATATCTGTCAACAGCGTTTGGCTTTAAAACCACATCAAGAAAAACATGTAGTTTTGATTTTTTTTTTTTTTTTTTTTTTTTTTTGGCTTAACTTTTTTTTTTTTTTTTTTTTGCTTCTGCTAGTTATGAATATTATGGTCTGAGTGTTATCACTTCCTCTAGATCAGTGAGTGAAATAGTTTATTATCAAAGTAATCATCTTGCTGAGATCAATCGAGCCTTCCCTGGAGGGGTTTGGGAAACAAAAACATTATTAGTTGAATTTCTCATTTTTGAAACTACAACACCTCGTTTTCAAAACTTTCCAAGGGAGTTGCTTCATGTGCCTTGTTCATACAGAGAGCTGTTTCAGCCATAAACCAGTACATTCACTTTTCATCAGAGTCATTAGGGTGAGATGTGCTTTTGTTGCATTCTCCTGCACAACAGAGAAAAGGTGCAGTACGAAGGCAGCTGACACACATCTACACACATAACTCAACCGGAGCGAGACGAGTAAAAAACTTTCAAGCTCTCTCCTTCCACCTTTCTTGCCCATCATTTCTCTTTCTCACTGTTATTTCTCTCTTTCTCACTCTGTCGTTTCTCTCTTCTACCTCCCCGATGAAGAACTCATTCTGTGCTTTGCATCTCTTCTTATATCAGACAGGGTCTTCTAAAAAGCAGGTTCTAGTGTCCAATCCTGCTCCTGGAGGGCCAGCGTCCTAGAGAGTTTAGCTCCAAACTCATTCAACACACCAGCCTAAAGGTTTCTAGTAGAGGTCCTGAAGACCATGATTAGCTGTTTTAGGTGTGCTTAATATGGGTTGGGGCTAAACTCAGTGTTTGACTGGTCTCGTTTTTAGTTAGCGTTTGTGAATGTGTTTTACTACCTATTTTGCCTGTTGGATTATTATTAATAAACCCTGCATTTGAACTTTATCCCGAGGATTTCAAGACGTTTTGCAGTATCAAGTTCTGGAAAAACAGACTTTGCATTGCCATCCTTGTGATCCTAACATTAAGAAAGCGCTGATTAACTTTATTTTTAACAAGGTTCCAGTCAGATTGTGTCATTAAGACACTGTTCAGTTATTCACTTCAAAACACAGTTCGACGCAGGCTTTTCAGAGAGAATGAAAATAAAAAATGATGCATGAAACACTGTAAGTTATCCTGTCAGCTATAACTGCGGTAACTCCAAGTACTTAAACTGTATTTTCCACAACCTTATACAAGACTTATAAAGCATATGTAATACACATAAATGTTTAATATTTTTGGCAATTGTTTAAACTAGCCTATGTAATGAGATATTTTTCAACATCGGAAGTTCTCTAAACAATTCCACACGTGTAATGGCTGGGCAGTTGAAAATGATTTTAATACGCAAACCTGTTACCCAGTCATAGCAGTGGGCGTTTACTTCCAAGTCTTGAATGCGGCACGCCCATCAAAACAAGTGTTTTAAGTAGATGGCCAAAACAGGATAGAAAATAGCTTACTTTTAAATTCTGATGTTTTTCATGCAAAAAACTTATATGTGGGCCTCAGAGAACATTATTAAAAAAATGCAGTTCATGACTCCTTTAGTGTAAATTCTATTCATCAAAAGTAATGACTGCAATATCAAGGGACAAATTGCATTCAGTGCCATGATCAGACATAATCATACTTCTGTATCTCCACACTCTCTTTCTCTCCCTTTCTCCCTTTCTCTTTATACCCCACTTGTCTATAAGTAGCCTCTTCAATGAGCGTAGCTGAGAGGAAATGGTACTGAAGAAAAGGCAGAGGGAAAGAACATGTCCTTTGGGTTCAGAATAGTATAGGCATGGCTGACTTGTTGGTTGCATGAAGGGCCTTGAGATTGACACTTACAGGTCATTGTATGACAGTGGTATGACAGCGAATTCAGTCATTTAGCTATAAGCTAGGCATCTCAGTAGCATTGCTGTTCAAACATCCTACTCATATCATATATTCATGCTATGAACAATGCTGGCTTCTAAAGCAATTTGCACAAATCATGTGAGTGACAATTACCAGCGCAGGTTGCTGATATTACAGGATGCATACTAAACTGAGCCTCTAAAGGAAAGAAGGAACCCACCGTTATTTAAAATGCATTGAATTTCTTATCTTCTACTTGTGAATCTAGCCAACTTACTGGTGCCTCAAACAAAACGTCTCAGGTTATGACTGTAACCTTTGTTCCCTGAGAACAGGGAACGAGACAATACGTCATCGACGTTATGGGGGAACACCTCAGGCGTGACAGATGTCTGAAATCACTATCAAATCACGTCAATCACATTGACCGGCGACAGCCCGTGAATCATTAACGTGAATGATTAACGTGCGACCTGGAAGTATATAGGGGCGCCTTGCAAACATGACAAATCACCTTATTGTCTGAAGGGACTGTACGGTAGGCAAGCCCCGAGGCATGGCAGGGAGACGTATTGTCTCGTTCCCTGTTCTCAGGGAACAAAGGTTACAGTCGTAACCTGAGACGTTCCCTTTCGAAGGGAACTCAACAATACGTCATCGACGTTATGGGGAACGAAATACCCACGCCGCCATGCTGAGGGGAGTGCATGCCCAAGGGCAGTGACAACTGTCCGAACCAGCAAATTCAAATGAAATGCTAGAACCACTCACCCACAGGTCACACTGGGCTGTCAGTGACGGCATCCCCTACGGTCATAGCCTAAGCAAAAAGCCTCACAGGAAAACTTCCATTAACATAGTTAAATGAAAGGCCTACCTGGGCCTGCTCAAAGGCCTAGGACCACCACTTCAATTAGAAGGGGGTCCCTTCTAGAGAATGTGGCTAGGGAACCCGAAGGAACCCCAGCCAGTCACTATTCAGGGGAACGTACTCACCCCGAAGTGCCACCAGGACGGCCTGACCTGGCGTCAGAACGTAGACACTAGTCTGGCCAAATCCTGTCTGTCTGAAGACAGAGCCTCTGGACAAAAGCCTTAAGTAAGGCATCCAACCCGAGGGACTGCGAAGCTGGCAGTGAACCACTCGGCCCGGATCTCAGAGACGCGATATCCCGGAGAGTATGACTCAGCATAGTGCTTTATGACCCTTGCTAGCGAGGGGAGTTTCTATACTCGATCCACGGATCAACCCAGTCTCTGTGTTTCAAAACACTGAGGAGGCCTGTGAAGGCCTAAGGGCTGATCTAACTGGGAGGCCTCTTGAGAGGCCTACGACCGTCTGACCAGACTCAACAAGCCGCATGCTCCTAGAGACCCTCAGTGAGGGGAGCACAAGGTCTGCCTGGTAGGCAAACCAGGCTGTAGGCAGGAAAAGTTCCGGGAGGGAACCAATAGCAGAGAATAAACACTTTAGCGAGCCAGGGCGCAAGCTCGCCTTCAGCAGCTGCCTATTAAGGCTAGCTGAAACTGATAGCAAGAGGCCACTAGCTTCATAAACCCAGCACCATTAGGGAAATGTTACAGGGAGGCCCGGAGAGGCCTACTACCTGATAGCCAACGTAAGTGGGAATTCGCCTTCAGGGAGGCCCGTGAGGCCTACTACCTGATAACCACAGTATGTGGGGTGCTCCATCTTCAGGGAGGCCCGTGAGGCCTACTACCTGATAACCACAGTATGTGGGGTGCTCCACCTTCAGGCAGGCCCAGAGTGGCCTACTACCTGATAACCACAGTATGTGGGAACTCGCCTTCAGGGGAGGCCCGGTGAGGCCTGCTACCCTACAACCACAGTATGTGGGAGCTCACCTTCAGGGAGGCCTGGTGAGGCCTGCTACCTTACGACCACAGTATGTGGGGAGCTCACCTTCAGGGAGGCCCGGTGAGGCCTGCTACCTTACAACCACAGTATGTGGGGAGCTCACCTTCAGGGAGGCCCGGTGAGGCCTGCTACCTTACAACCACAGTATGTGGCAGTCCCTCCAGTTTTTCGCGATTCTGCGATCGCTGAATACAACGCAAAATCAACAAAATGTCGCATTTTTTGCGATCCTGCATCATTCCTAATTTAACCGCAAAATAATCACAAAATGTAAAAAAAAATACCTCACAAAACATTACATTATAATCACCCAATTGAAATATATCTATAATTTCAATACATTTTTACGTGGATACAGATGTTGCGCACGCGTGATGTCTGTGAGCGGTCTGTCAGAAACATGGCGAAAGAAAATGCGTCTCTCCTGCCCCTCTCACATAAGCGCCCAGGTTTTCATTGGGCAGTACGGCAAACTTATTAACGCGTTTAACATGATTGAATGACATAACAAAAAGTATGATATGCTCGATGGTACTTGTAGTGATAATCAGATAGGTAGTCGAGCCAGCTCTGGTATGTGGAGTAAATTAACTAGATTTAATTTACTAAAGTTCCCCTCCCTTTATTCCATTCGGTGAAAGAAAGGAAATAGTGTTTTGAATTGATTAAATCATTGACTCTGATTCGCACATGCAGCGTTTTTCTCTAATGAATAAAGAAATGCTTTGTTTGTGACATGTTACCCAAAAGGACATGTGACTCGAGACGAAGATTACGGAAGCGAACAGGCCCTTAGGGTCTCCCCTGATTTGATCACCTCACAAACAGACCAATGTGTAATGAGTCAATTCATAAAGCAGCCTGAACTCTGAAGAACAATCACATACACACACACATGCTTTAACGTACACTCATACACGAACTTTGAATATTAAAACTTAGCATATAAGCATGTCATATTTCATGTGTGTTTCCCAGTTTATAGTCACTTTGTGTATGACGTGTGTTTGAAGGAATGAACTTGCTTTGAAGGAACTAAATGCTTATAATATGCATATCTCTGTATTCCGATAATCTTCGTGTGACGTGTTTGATATGTCTGTAATTCCCTCAATCTAACGGAGCCGAATTCCGATAGCATAATGAAGTAAGGTGCATTATTTTACACATTTCATATTTCAGGAGCCGAACGGCTCAAATACCATCTCCTCATGACTGAAGTGGGAATCCCCCCACAAGACAAAGAAGAACTTTTCCCGCTCGAGACACTCTAAGATAATTGGTTCACGTACGTGAAGCAGAGTGAACCCCTCCTCTCCATAAAAGACTGACACAGAGCGCTTACGTTGCGAGAGAGAGCTTTTTCCCTGTGAGAGGTTTCCGGTTCCACGGCTCCTTAGGGAGCTTTCTCCGTTTCTTTAATCGTTCTTTATTTTTGTCTTCGGACCTTTTCTTACGTTTAGTTTCAGTGAAATGAACGTAATCGGCAACTTCAACCAAAAGAGACTCTTTGAACCTTCAGCGACCACGCTCGCCTGCAAGAGCTGACAAAGCACGCACCCCTTTCTTAAAGACACACACGCAAGACGCGGTCCTCCTCGGCAACACAGAGAACCATTGTGCAACTCTCACTCTCCTATCCCTGCTTCGGTCCCTGTTGATTTCTTCTCGCGAGGAAAATGAACCCAGCCCGACCTCAGCTGGCAAGCTTCACCTCCAAGGACATTCAAACATGCCGCGCTCACGCGCGCTGGACGAGCCCGAACGCTCGGCATCCACATGACCGAGAGAGACACACGCCTGCTTCGCATCACCCATCCAAAAGAGCTTTACCGGTGCAAGTACCTGTTTTACTATGCTTTCAAGTGTTAAGATCTGTTGATTTTTGTTGTCTCAAAGGTTCTGTGTCTGTGATGAATTTAGCAAAACTCATGATCTTTCCAGGTCTGCTTTATTTCTCCCTCTCTGTCTAGCTCACATGATCTTTCGATCAGACCACTCTCTCTCTCTCTCTCTCTCTCTCTCTCTCTCTCTCTCTCTCTCTCTCTCTCTCTCTCTCTCTCTCTCTCTCTCTCTCTCTCCCTCAATCTCTCTCTCTCTCTCTCTCTCTCTCTCTCTCTCTCGTTGTTATTTGTTTGTTTCGTTAGTTTTACTGTTAATGTACATATATGTATCCCGGGGTTTTTAATGTAGAATTCTGTATCCGTAGTTTCAATTATTAAAACCATATTCTTGATTGCTTTCTGTCTAAGAGCTTATATTACAAGTCAATGAAATGCGGATCTTACAGCTACAAAGCTTTACAAGTTGTTACGATTTCAGTAACGTAAATTTTATAAGCACAAGAAAATTAATGTTCACGGCCGGAACATTGAGATTTCTTGGAGTTTATAAAAAGGGATAACTTTGTTGAGAAGTTGGTAAGTTAATCTTACGGCTGTTTGCTGGACAAACCGAGTGTTTGATAACTAAATTAATTCCCTTAAAGTTATCTCATATAATCGATCTGTAATGAGACCATTGATGTATGAATGAGGAATTATAATTCGTTATGATGTATCATTCATATATTCGATCGCTCTATTTTCAATTTCGATAATTTAACTGCAACATGCAAGATAATAATCATATCCATGATTAATTATGAAAATTCCCAATGAATTATTTGAGCTAATTAAGGCAAAAGTCATTGTTGTTACAGTTATATGGTGGAGAACGCTTAGCACATTTCAAACGTTGTTTTATGAGCAAATTCAGTTTCAATCTGTTTATATGGTTATTAATAATTTTGTGCACGCACGCTATAGAAATTTGGAATTGTGAGATAAGTCGTAACGCGAACTCACTCCTAACTGACTGAGGCAAAAACCCGACGTCAGTCAGTAAGATTACATTTTAACAGCTGCTAAAATATGCATAGACATGTTTCTTTTGTCACTGTTAAATGCTGAGTAGCCTACACTGCAGTATTAATATTACAAATGTCCTGTTAAGAGATGAAGAAAACTCTCTGCAGGTGATACATTTTAATATTTTTAAAAACCCCCTATTAAGACGAAGAAATCTCTTTTTAGTGCGAGACGTAAATCTGATCAGAGCGAGATTCCTTTGATTCAGTAGTAAAAAGGCCTGATATATAATCGTTAGATTAACGATAACTCCTGGTAAAAATTGGCTTAGCTAACCAATTGTAAACCTAACACATTTGAATCATAAGTGCTCTATTGATTGTGTGTACGGGAGTCGAACAGCAGACGTACATTCCTGTTGTTCACAATTCACGTGTAGTGCAGCGAAGAAATCCTGCCACACACTTTTGTGAAATATAGCACTAAAGATCCACCGAGATCTGTTTGTTTATTTGTGATTTATTACAGGAAATCAGCGCACGACGCGAGCTGAAAGCTCTTAAAGGGACACTAAGTAAGAATTACTCCCATCTAGTGGTGAAATTGTATTTTGCATTCAAACGAATTGTGCTCTCCAGCGCCTCGCGTTTTCAAATGCGTGTTGCATCTACGGTAGCCGTTATGTACCAAAAAGCTATGACAGGATGTCTTCTAATAGCACTTTGTCGAGTTTTCCTTCGGGTGAACAGGTTTGTTATTTCAAACAAACTTCAAATTGACACAACGAACAAACGAATGTTACAGTATGAAATAATGAGTGTCAAAAACATGAACTATTGTAATTAGTTAGTAGTTATGCCTTCTTTATTCGTTATATTTTCTGAAGTAGCCTACGTGCATTGTTAGATATCATCATCAACTTTTAACTATACATGTTCATCTGTCTATAAAATAAAGTACACAACCAAACAATGAAAAAAGCTTGTAATTAAGACTGTAACATTGACTTGCCTGTCGAGAAGAAAGCAGGACTTCAGCGTCTCTTTTGAAATATTTCTCCTGCATTAGCTCTATCCACCTGGAAAAAGCTATCCCGACATTAACTTGTGTTTTTTGTAATCTCCGGTCACGTTTCCTTTTACGATCTATTTTGGACTTTTCTGGCGACGAGGATTTGCAACGCAGCCTTTTAAACTTACCGGGGCAGTGACAAGCGCCTCTCACTGCTCTGCTCCTCCGCTTCTGCTGCGTTCAGTCACGTCACGCCGGCTCTGAATGAAAACGTGTTGTGGAAACGCGTTGGCCTAGTACTTTTTGTCCCTCTCTGCTATTATAGTTTTCAAGATGGCGGAACTACATGGAAGCCTCCGTGGACTTACCCGTCCCATGTATATAAATATAATAAATTCTTTGTTTACGAGGATAAATCAGATAATTGGCAGAGGTATTTGTGCACCATTGAGGACATATTTATGAATAAAAATATTGATTTTAGATTATAAATTACCTAAAAAGTTACTTAGTGTCCCTTTAAGCCGCCTTTCCACTGCACACGACAAACGACAGCCATTGGACCGGAAGTCATTCATTTCCAATGGAGAGTCGTACGGGAGCTGCGGGGAGTTCCGATCATATGCGTATGCGGAAAATTCGTATCCGATTTGAGCTTTGGATCCGTTGAAATATCTGAACTTCTGCGGCTAGACCGTATGCGACCGGCCGACCGGATGTGATGTATTCTAATCAAAACTATGAGCGTGAGGCTAGAATTACCAATATTTCAACTCTTTAATGTTATTCTGTAAACGCTATTCTGTAAAATGTCGGTTATTTATAATTATGGCAGAAAAAGATATTTTATAATTATTAAATCAATATTTATATTGATTAGCTCTGTAAAATCTATTGTTTTTATTGTAGATGTATTGAGGGTCATTTGTTTTGTGTGGATATATTCATGCATGCATTACATTCATCATTAATTTTACCATTGTGAAAAGCCGAGGGTACCGGTTGGTTCACGACCAATTTCAAAGTTCCGTGCGACTGACACTAGGGGGCGAAATGCGACAATCGTATGCGAATGTCGTGTGCAGTGGAAAGGCGGCTTTAGTTTGAATCACATTGAAGTCGGTTGTAATTCCGCTTGCTAAACTCCAGAGGGCGTCCTTTAGGTATTTAGAAGTCTCAATTTACGCCCCGCCTTCTGACTTCAGCATGCATGAGCACAATTACGCCATCTCGTGGCCGTTTCAGATAATGCTCTCTTGACTGCTGAAATCATTTCCCTGTGAATTAGCCTGTCTAAATGCTCAATAATTATTTGCATTTATAGCTTTGTTTGTGCGAATATTATTTTGTGGTAGACAAAATTTTTCTGCTTTTGACTGGTACATTTACTTTGAGTTTGGTTCAAAACAAGATTTGAATTAAAACTTAAACTAAATCCCAGCACAGCCAGAGAGAGCCCACTTAGAAGTCCCCCACCTAGAAGGCCACCGCCTTCTAAGTCCGCTCACTCAACTCTCCTTGTCTCTCTTTTCAATTCTGTTTTGAATTGCCTATTTCTACTTTTCTCTTTTGACTTTTATAGTTATTGATGATACTTCACTGTTATCGTTAATTATTATAAAATTTTATCCTGATTTCTCAATGCCCCTTCACGCTTATTTTAATTTGGTTTTGAACCAGTGTAAATTTATGTCGTGTTGGCCTGTCAGCCACTGATATCCATGTGGAGGAAACAGCGCCACCCTGTGGCCTTCCTCACTAAGTCGGTATCGCGCTTTTCCTCCTTTCACTCTGTTTTGAATTGGGCATCTATCTCATCCTCCCCTTTTGATTATTTTATAGGCATTAATGATACTTTACGGTGTTATTAGCTCTTATAGGATATCATTCTAATTTCCCTTTTAATTCTTTCCTGCTTGTTTTAAATTTTAAATTCAAACAAAATTTGAGTTTTGAATTTGAATCAAGTGTTCTGTTTACCCAGGAAGAGCACGAAGAAGGATTACGCCCCCTTGTGGTGAAAACCCACTACTGCGGCCTGCTTCTCCTACCTTGTTTCAATCCTGTCTCTTCATATTTCGATTTTTATTATTTTCCCTCTCTTTTGGGTTAGGTTATTTTGATAATTACCAAACATTATCATAATTCTCTCTTTTTATTATTATTTAGTAAAACCTTCGACTTTTTTTTGCTACACAAATAATCAATCCATTTGGTTTAAACAAGCAGGCCTTAAATCCACTTTAGGTTTCACTTGTTTAACCTTTGTGTATTTAGAGGTGGCATTCACCAGAACACTGTGGTGAGGTGCGGCATTCTCTGATTGGTATCCCGCAAGCGAGGTTACCCGACCGGCGGTACTGACTCTGGCCGTGTGTGTGTTTCGGGCACTTCCGAATCCCGTACCATCGTTGCGGCACGCAACACGACTCAGCAATTTGGCACGCGAAAGGGAAGTCAACCACGCTAGCTGACACACAAGGCAATTTTGGAACAAGTACCTGCACCGGGGCCTGAGAAGGGGCCACTCCTTCGGGAGGGTTCTGGGGAAAATCCACTTTGCTGTGCCGTCTGGCGGTTGACACCCTGGTATTGCCGGTTGTGTTTAAAGTCAGTTGTTTGAGAGGGCGCAGCAAGGTACAGGGAGACAACGAAGTTGCCCGAGAACACTGCGGTCAGGTGTTGGGACCCGCCGGAGGGGTTGACTGAGCCACGGGCTCCAATCAGAGATGACCTCAATTCACCCAGGCAAACTAAATAAGGTAAAATCCATCCACTTAGTATAGGCCACAGAATATTAGATATTCCCCAGTCATTTAAGTGTTGAGCCCATCTTCTCTTCTCTAAGCCACACCACTTTTTCCTAGGTTTTCCGCCGGTAAACCCACTAGCCCGTGGGCCCGGCTATAAATCCAGCTGGATAGCAGGCTCAGGCCTCCTTATCCCCTGTAACACTCTCTGTGTTAGTATATCTCCCATTTTATTACAGACCTATTAATTTGTTTTGTTTCATTTTACTGCAATCTTTTCTATCTCGCTATTTTTCCGTTCTGTTGTGATTTGTTTCTTTCAGTTCACCTAGAGACAGAACCTATGACACAAAGGACAGCTAAATAACAGATCGACCACTGAGCAGCTAGCGTCACCACTTGACCCACTAGGCTGCCGCCCTGTCAAAATCTTTATTTAGGCTCTGCGCTGACCTACGCAAATTGGCCCAATCTAACTGTCTGCATCAGTTAGCCAAAATTCTCATAGACGGCCTAGGCCGTATTAGCATAATTCATTAGCTCGTAAACGAACTTGCCTTGGTTTTGTTCCTTTGTGTGTGTGCTGTGCTCTTCTCGCCCGCAGAGAGCCAACCTGTTCCGGTCTTCCAGTCCCGCAGCCCGCTGGGACAACCTGGAGACATGGCTGAGATCCACAACACCTCCATTCCTGCCCAAGGTCGCCAGTGACTCAGAGCCCCCGAGCCAAGAGCAGCTGGACGCCGACTTGGACAAGCTGATGGCTCACGAACCGAGCCAAAGCCACAACGACAAAGACTGGGTCCGACACGTCGGAAACCTCGCTCACAAGCTCAACGCACCAGCACGGCTCCACGAAAGGAGCCGCATCGCCCTGGAGCACAAAGTAGCAACGCTAAAGATGCAAGCGGAGGAAGCCCAGATCCACAGTCGTCTAGATCATCTGCTCCTTGAAACCGAGGAAGAGGATGATACCGACCCCGAGCTACAGGAGAAAGTGGAAAGACTTCAAACTGCCCTGTCTGATCTTCGTCTACACACAGACCGAAAAGAGCAGTCAGAGAAAGAAACCAGAGAGGAACTCAACGAGAAACTCCGACAAAAGTGAAGCCCCTTGCAAAGAGCAGAGACTTAAAGAGACTCGAAAGCCAAGGCCTGCGAAAAACACTTGCAAGCGGCCCAAGCTAAAATTCACAAACTTGTTCAGCAGAGACACTATCTCGAATGCGGACTTGACATTGTTCGCACAGAGCTGAAACACTCGTATAGACTACAGAGTGACCGGGAAGGGGAAACACACAACACAAAGTTTCCCTTGACCAGCCGGTCCGCACCTTTCAGCCAACAACCCAGAGCTGAAAACAAGGGCGAAAGCCCGCTGTTCAAAACACCACCAGCCAGCCCACAAGAACCCCCGCCAGCAGCGAGGGGGGGAGAGCCTTTCCAAAGAACCCCTGCCACTAACCACGGCATGGCTCCCAAAAGACTTAACAAGCTGGCCAGAAACATCCCTGCGCTCACTCCTGCCCGCAGGATATTGACTTTCACTTACAAACTGTTACCAACGTCATCGCGTGGGACAGATTGTACCTGCTCAGAGCCACGTCCCGTCGTGATGTGCGCAGTTTCCTCGACCGCCAACCAGAGACAGTCAAGTCGGACCACCAGCCGCTGCGGCAGGCCTTCAGTAAAGAATTCTCTGACCCAGAATCAGACCAACGACTACTCAACAGCTAAGAGAAGCTTACACTAAGCAAAATACTGTGTCCGAAAAGACTTTGAAAAACCTGACAATCTACTCTGTCTCTGAACACTACACAGAGCTGCCTCTAGAGGGCGCCCCACAACACCCAGCCACGTCAGAGACGGCAGAGATCCTGAAGGTGCTGAAAGAGCTTCTTCACGGGAGATCTCACAAGAGAAACAAGAGGTACGAGCCCGACATCCTGTGTCTAAGCGTAAGACCAAGCACCCTGAACACTGCTCGTCGGCCACAGAGCCAGCTGTCACACCACAAAGTGACAGCATCACCCAGCCACCACAGCTGACCGCTGCACAGCCTGAGCATGACAGCACAGTGTCACACAACTGGGACCAAAGTCCCTAAAGACCAAGAAATGCTGTTTTGGCTACATGCCTCCGCAGCGACCCACACAAGACCGGCCCTAACCGCCCATCGATCAACACACCAGCCCCGACGCCAAGACTTCTGGGAAACCTGATCCAAAGGGGGGGTGGCCCGAAAACTCTACCTAGCCATCACCATAGACAATGATTTGAGCATTAAAGCCCTGCTAGACACCGGCTCCGGCCTCATTTTGATATCAGCTGAACTTTCTGAAAGACTCAGTACTAAAGCTAAGAGCCAAGATCGAACTCTTAAACCCCAAACGTGTGAGCTGAACGTGCAGTCGTACAGCCAGAACAACATCCGGCTAGAACAGGTAGCTCACATCCACCTGACACTTGGTCCTTTGAGTCTAGTCCATCCCGTGCTCATCTCACAAATGAACACTTTTCCACTTCTAATTGGCAAAGATCTGCTAGATCGATTTGAGCCTTTAATAGACTTCAAACAACTGCAAGTTTGGGCTCAAGTGCGAGAACCCCTCCCCCTCCAGTCACACAGGTCACCAGAGCCAGACTGACAGGCCACACAGGTCACAGGAACTCCCACAGCCAGCCATGAAAAGACACAGACTCAACACCAGGTCCAGGTTCAACTGGGCTACCCTGCACCTTACAGCTCACTAAAGACTTTGACACCTGCTGCCCAAAGGTCATGACTGACCTGCAGCTATATGATCAAACACATGCCCTTGCTAAACCTGGCTCATCAAACAACAAGCTGGGGCCACCTTCAACCCATCCATCCACCCTCAAGGTCGAGGTGAATACACACTGCTTGGCAACTTTACGAACTAAACTGCCTGCCTCAGAGCCACTTCCGCTGGCTCCGCTCTTTACAACAACCAACATAGCGGACATGCGGGCTTCTGACATAATAAAGATTTTGCTTAACCACCTCTTGACCCCCTCCCTCTTGGTTTCACTTTCACTTTCAAATTGAAACCCAGATACTTTTGTTTTCATTTTTATTTTATTTTTTTATCTTAACTTAAGGCAACCCCTATTTTATTTGTGTGTGTTTACACCTGTTGAGCCTGAATATTCCCATTCAGTTCAGTTGAATTAAATTAAATTCGGGATTTAATTAAATTATTTTGCTTAGTCGATATTCCATTCTAGTCACTAGAGCTATGAGAACACTCAATGTTTACCCTTTTATTTTGATTTTATTTCAATTTATTTACTATAAGGTTTCCGCCTGAATCCTTATTCAGCTAAATAAAGCTTAACTAGATTTGAAATTTAATTACATTGCCTGATACGCTCTCCCTTTAGTCTCCTAGAGCTATAAGGACGTTCTAACTTTACCTTTACTTTATCTTAGATCACTAGTCTCTATCCTCATCTTCTCTCTCTCTATAGGATTACAATATCTAGCGACTGTTGTTTCCTTAGCGAGTTACGCAGGTCAGTAATATTCTACTTCCTGTCTGTGTTTCACCCCTCCTCACTCCTTAGCCCCAAGCTAAGTACATGAAGTATGGCTAACACAAATGCACAGTAGGCCCCAGACAGAACTGCAAACACTTCCCATTGTTTCTTCTTCTGTTGCCCTTGATGTTTGATGTGTCCCTGCCAGTTTAGTCTAAACAGCAGCTTACCCATAAGGAACACCAGTGTACTTATGTCTCCTAGCTAAACTTAAAGAGGTAAAACACTCCTTTCTTACTCTTCATTTCTGGTTCCATCCTATCTCTTATTTTTGGTTTTACTCTATTTGTTACTATCGAAGTATAACATCTGAAAAGAACCAACAGCATTTTTGAGTAATAGGTTATGACATGTAAGAGCCCAGTCATCAGTCAACACTGCTTAATGCATCAACTAAGATACTCAAAGATACTGTGTGTTCACCAACACCCAAATTTTAGCTGCATCTAAAAGCAGAGAGCTACCTAGCGATCAAAACTGTTCACTCGCTGAAAAGTCTGCATTTACGCATAAGAGGGACGTAACCATATAGGCTTAGACAAGCTTTGTCTTACAGCAAATCTATTTCCTTACTCTGTAAACAAATAGAATAAGTTGTGAAAAGAGAAGACTTCCATGAGTAAAATTAACAAATGCCAAAACACATTTGCATTTTACTGAATGTAACACCAAGTTCTTGAAAGACTTAAAGTATAGGCGTCCCCTTTTAACCCGTTTTAACATGCATAACTCATTAAAATGTGCAGACATTCTTCAGGTACTGTTGAATTGTTCCGACATGCTCTGGTTCCCATGACAACAACTGGTCACAGGAAGTGCTAACTTGTGATGTCACTTTTTAAACAAACCAGCCTAGGTGGCTAAGCTAACCTAACCTAGCATCCATCCAGCTTAGGCTAAGCTAACCTAACCTAGCATTAATCCAGCTTAGGCTAAGCTAAATAATAACTTCTACAGTTAGCAGTTAGCATCATTCACTTGAAGCCTTAATTGCAGCTTTTGTTTACACAGTTCAAAGTATTTTACAATACTTTCTTTTACCCCAGTTAGGGTTTCTGATGCTTCACTTTCCGTACTTTCAATTCTTCTCAGCTAACTTTCACCTTCAATAGTTAGCCATAGTCCCCCTGAGCGCTGTAGGCTAAATTTGCAGATGCCCTGTCAATTAAACTTAAGTTTAACTACATGTAAACTGTGTAGCTAGAGAAGAATTCGTATAGTAATGAGAATTTCCATCAGCATGTTGACTAAACATTTGGAGGCACTACACAGTGTGGTCTGGAACACGCAACCGCTGTAACCCACTGTGGAGTGTTGGTCCAGGCAAATCCAAAGTTTAGTCACTAGTGCTACGGATTATTCTCACATTAAGATCATTACCGCTGTTTTGATTACTTACTTTGTTTATTTACTTATTTATTTATTTATTTTTATTTTATTTTATTTAAATTTTGTCACTTTGATAATAATAGCAGTCAGCTATTCCCTTGTCTATTCGGCCATCTATTTGATTTAATTCAATTTCCTCTCTTGTTCGAATGAGGTTCCATTCTCCATGGGGCCCAGAAAGGAAACAGAGACACCTTTATTTGTGATTGTGTTTACTTTCAACAAGTGCACTCATTTTTGTGACCCTGCAACACAAGTAATTTCAACAATTTACTAGGGCACAACTATAGTCCAAAGGATTGATAATAAGCATAATTTGAATAGGAAAGCTGTCCTTTTCTCCCAATCACTCACTTCGTCAAGCCGTAGTGAACCACTAGTTAAGTCCAGAGAAATAATTTAGTCATAAGAACCATCTTAAGTAATTTATTTCATCTCGGCTATGCCCTTTCCAGGAAATACTCTCGGAACCACACAAGTCTTAGCCTCCTAACATCCACAGCTAAGATGATAAAGATACAAGAGACACATCACTAGCTAGATATACATGTAACACCTAACTTTATGCTACATATCTAGCGAACCCATTACACAGTGGTTCTGAACTTTTAGGGTCAGGCATTAGTCTCTCACCACAAGTGTGCCAACATGTCACAGAGCCCCTGCTTCACCTGACCTTAACCTTCCAGCTTACCAAAGACGATGACAAAAACAATGGACACTATGAGAAACCACCTCTCATACCCCTCCAACCACCCACGAACGCCGTCTGCACACAGCGACAACCGGTGCCCCAGACAACCTATGTCAACAAGCACATGCTGCGTGCACAGGACAACATTCAGCGTTCTGCACCTGATGCCATCACTGCGCCACAGCTTGTGGTCCCACAGTGTAAAAGGGGGGTCATGCCAATGTACGCCCTGGACGCACCATGTGCTGCACACCGCAGCACCAGAGACACTTGCAAGACACCGAAGCGAGTGGCATACCGGCGTCCTCAAAGCGAAAAGACTGTCCTAGCCAACCGAGGACGACACTCGCTGAAATTTGGGGGGGGTGCCAAGTCAGAGACCACGCCGATCCTGCCAAACCACCAAAGGGGGGAATGTAGTGATAATCAGATAGGTAGTCGAGCCAGCTCTGGTATGTGGAGTAAATTAACTAGATTTAATTTACTAAAATTCCCCTCCCTTTTTTCCATTCGGTGAAAGAAAGGGTATAGTGTTTTGAATTGATTAAATCATTGACTCTGATTCGCACATGCAGCGTTTTTCTCTAATGAATAAAGAAATGCTTTGTTTGTGACATGTGACCCAAAAGGACATGTGACTCGAGACGAAGATTACGGAAGAGAACAGGCCCTTAGGGTCTCCCCTGATTTGATCACCTCACAAACAGAGCACTGTGTAATGAGTCAATTCATAAAGCAGCCTGAACTCTGAAGAACAATCACATACACACACACATGCTTTAACGTACACTCATATTGAATATTAAAACTTAGCATATAAGCATGTCATATTTCATGTGTGTTTCCCAGTTTATAGTCACTTTGTGTATGACGTGTGTTTGAAGGAATGAACTTGCTTTGAAGTAACTAAATGCTTATAATATGCATATCTCTGTATTCCGATAATCTTTGTGTGACGTGTTTGATATGTCTGTAATTCCCTCAATCTAACGGAGCCGAATTCCGATAGCATAATGAAGTAAGGTGCATTATTTTACACATTTCATATTTCAGGAGCCGAACGGTCTTCCTTCAGTCTGTCTCTGACTGCAAGTGTGTGTGTGTGTGCGTGTGACTGACTGACTGACTGACTGACTGCGTGTTAGTCACCGCCTGTCGGCCTAGTTAGAATATTGAATTCTCTTTATAGCGCTTGAACAAATACACATAGCTACAATTACTTCAAAATATTCATCTTGGCAAGTATTTACGTAAAACAATCAGTAATAACTGATTGGGACGTTTGTCATTACTGTAATAGGTCTTAAAGTGACAGTAACCTAATTTACCTGCTGTTACATTTTTACATTTTAGTCATTTAGCTGACGCTTTTATCCAAAGCTTACTATTGCTATATATGTCAGAGGTCGCACGCCTCTGGAGCAACTAGGGGTTAAGTGTCTTGCTCAGGGACACATTGGTGTCTCACAGTGGATTCGAACCCGGGTCTCTCACACCAAAGGCATGTGTCTTATCCACTGCGCCATCACCACCCCTGTTGTCAGTGTTGTTAATGTTAATCAAGCAACAACAATAGGCTACAGCACAATTTAAAAAAAAGAATTTGATTAGACCAAACAAACAAGCTTTATGCATTTTGTTTGTGATTTGTGTCATATATGATTATTGTGCATCTGACATAATACTATTATGGTAAATGTGATGTCCTATAAAATATAAAAATCGCAAATTTTTTCACATATTTCTGGAAATTACCACCACAAAATCAGTCATTTTGATCGCAAAAATCACACAAAAAAATCGTGAAATCCTGGAGGGACTGATGTGGGGAGCTCACCTTCAGGGAGGCCTGGTGAGGCCTGCTACCTTACAACCACAGTATGCGGGGAGCTCACCTTCAGGGAGGCCTGGTGAGGCCTGCTACCTTACAACCACAGTATGTGGGGAGCTCACCTTCAGGGAGGCCTGGTTGGGCCTACTAGCTGATAGCAAGTCAATTCTGCTACAAAGGAACACTGTTGGGAACCATACCGCACCAATGTAACTATTGGGCCCACCCACAGGAGGTCTAGTATGGCTAGCTACCTGTAGCGGCTATAAAGTATGTCCCACAATGTTGGGACTCACCCCCGAGGAGGCCTGTTTAAGGCCTACTACCCACCAGTGAGTCAACTGCCCGAACCACCAAGGCCAACCATTTCTCTCGAGAAGTGGCCTACAGCGCCCTATTGGGGGCTGCCCATACAAGGAGGCCTGCTGAGGCCTACTACCTGATGGCACAGCCTTCGTTGGCAGATAAGCTGTTTACACAGCGCCTACAGCATCCTGGTGCCTAATCACATTGCCCACGGCAGTGTACTCAGCAAGAGAGCTAGCACCCTTACAACAAGGGGAGTACAACATACGCCACTCTGCCTAAACGGAGGCCCCAGAAGTCAGGGGCCTACCATCTATGCATGGGCGTCAGCTCAGGGCAATGCTCTGGCTTCAGGGGAGCGAACTTCGACAGAGGAAGAAGTGAAGGCTTACTTCGTACTCGACCCGAGCCATAGCGGTGCGAGGTAGGAAAATACAGAACTGGGAGTGAAGTGCTCAGACCTACCCTGTATCACAGGGGAATACTCACACTTCACCCTGAGGTTACCAGGGTGCGGGCCTGCCAGCGGCTCTAGGGGTGACAGAAATGTATCTGTGCCCAACTTAGGGGAGTGGGGACTTCCTAGAAGCCACCACCTACAACCCAGCACTCGAGCAGTAGCTCAGCGAGGTAAGTAAAGCCTATACTGGCGGCCTAATCCGTATGCCAGTTCTGCACGCCAGGGTCGGGCAGACAAACCCCTGTCTTCTAGTGAAGCGAAAGACGACCTAACCCTGCTCAAAAAAGACAGAAATTCCACGGAGGCCTGATTGAGGCCTACCACGTCCTTATAAACCAACCTCTGCACCAAGCTGCATTACTCTTAGTCGCCCCAGAATGCAGAGAAGGGGGCGGGCCATGGCCTAACGACTCCCATGGGAGGAGGCTGTTATACAGGGATGCAGAAACATACATTCACAAAGTGAAGAGTCAGAGGAAGAAATGCTAATTTTAGCAGAACGCCTCTAATATCCCTGGCACAGCCTAGGCCAGCTACAGAGGCGGTGAACAAGCGTTCAGAAACAAAATTTATGAGACAGTTGTTGTCAGATTTCATTTGTGATTTCAAATATGAAATTACATCCTAAGCTTAGTGAACAGCTTTGGAGAATTTGATGTGTCCCCATTCAAAGAGATAGGAGCTGTACTCTGTAGCTATCTTTGAAATGCCTCTCGAGTGACAGAGTTAAATGACTTGCCTGAAAGGGACTTTGATTAAACACCCCTGGGCTATGGTAAGTAGAGTGTTTTTATTTGATTTCTAAAATATTTGTAGCTTGATTTTGATACAGGCCAACTCAGTTTATTTTCTTTGTATGCAGCTTGTTTCAAAGCTTAGCTTTGAAAACTAACCATTACCCTAACCCCAAGTCAGACTTCCAAGTAGTTCCTAACATCAGTGAGCTCCAATGTGTCTTCCTACAGTCTGAAGGGGCAGCTCTCATAGATGAGGGAGTCTGGCAGCAGTACAGAGGTAAGGCAGAAGATCGTATGAGATCTCATGGTATAGGATTAAGGTGCCAGGGGATATCTTCATCATATGAGATGAATTCAAATGGGGTTATGATCAGACCAGGTTATTAGCTCTACAAGCATCACCAAGTTTCAAAATGGGCAGGAACCTCATATCAGTTTTTTCTCATGTCAACGTTTTTCCAAGTCACAGCATGTTGTCGCTAATGTTTTCTCTGTATAGGATTGGAGTGACTTGAGTGGTTCTGTAATTTGCCAGCCTAGAGTTTGACTTTCGAGAGAGTTTCTAGTACATACGAGTGGGGTTTCTGGCCAGCCTGATTGGCACTGTTTCGAAGGCAAAACCTTATGATGCCCCTGCACAGACTGATCTCATAAAATTGCGTGTGTATGACACGCCAATTTGTATTTCCATTTTTGGCGTGCTATCAACACGCATAATCGCTTTTCAGCGTGTTTATGAACGCAGTTGACTTAACATTATTACTGTATATATAAATATATGACCTACCTCAACCCCGTCCCTAAACCTACCCGTCACTGGGGTTAATAGCATTTATGAGTCTTCCCCTAACATCCTAGGAAAAAAAATATCGCTCCCCAGATGTAGATCTACATTTTGCTTCGTTTCGCTCAGACATTTAATGCCGTGTACATATACGCGGAATCACTTGGACATTAATGGCGTAGACATACACGCATACACGCGGATACACGTGGATAGCTCAAAATGCGTATAGATAACACACCACTTGACTTGAAAGTGGCGTGTATGTTTACGCAAAAGTCATGATGTCATGTTGCCCTGCAGCGTAAAGAGAGACATTCAGACAAACTCCCAAGGTCTTTACGTTACAGGACTACACACATGGCTAAACTATCATTAGCCAACACACTCTTGCCAGAACAACAAAGCTGTTTGCAGCTTTGGAGTTGTCTTTTGATTTGCACAGCTAAGCAGAATTTTGTTTTCACCATCCCTATGCACCCCCTGCTGAAAATATGGCTACATTTAAGCAAACTCTTCATCCAGAGAGTCTGGAGTTTATCAAGATGAACTTTAAACACAGTTTTTGTAGCTTCCCATTCAAGAATGTGTTTGTTTGATGCTGGGGCTGAATAAATGGTTTGTGGAGAGTTCTGCTTGCAGAGACGGATGGTTTTGTGGCTGAAATATCTTTGAGCCAAGCCTAACTACTTCAGGCTTAGTCAATTTATTGTAATATTCTGGTTCAATGAGAGGTTGGATTTCATGTGAATATGGCATTATGTCAGAACAGCCAATCCTCTCTCCAGGCCATTATAATGCTTTTCTCGCTATGGCAGGCAAAAATAGAGGCATTTTTGGATTATTACTGTCAGAGTGTCAGTGAGAATGTTACAGACTTTCATCACCTCAGTTTGATTCATACTTTGAGCACACTGTTTTGATGTTATCGGTTCCCGAAACAAGAGTGGTTGTTTTTGAAGGTGGGCAATTCTGTTGCTAGTAGCAGCATGTTTAGATAGGCTAAGCTATTCCTACAATACTCAAAATTTGAAAGTAGCTAAATTCTCAGTAAAGAATGACATTTTGAATGAGTTTGAATCAATTATAGAGATATTACACTTTTTTGTTTTAATCCCTGTATGGGTATTCATTTGTAAGTGCAAATAGACTTTTAAAGCAGTGCTCATTTATCTTGTATCAATCAACAAGAATATGGTTAATCAAAGAGATGTAATCTATAAATGCTTAATCCTCAATATAATTTTCATATTGTTCAGTTAAATTGGAATGATACTCAATAATGAGTATGAATGTTAAAGTCTGTTGTCTAACTGTTATTTACATACAATTTTGTTATTATCTTTGGCAGTGCTAGTTTGAAAGATACTCCAAAGCTGCCACCACAGCATATTAAATATGGACATTATTAAACGACAGATATATGCTGAGATATTGAATTATAAAAGCATTTATTTGATTTTAGTGACATATTGTCCTGTCAAATGACTTTGAAGTGGCTTTAATGCATATGCAAATAAAGAAAACAAAACTGAGAATGCCTTTGTAGTGTCATTCATGCATGTTAAATATTAAGAATAGGCCTAAATGTTTTGGAAATTTTATCTGCTCTGATTATAGATGATTGTTTTCTTGCATCAGCTGAACAGCATCAATGTTGGTGGTGTCTTTTTATTTGTTAAGGGATAAATCAGGTCACATCACAGGCAGTGTGCCAAATTATATTGGCAGATGTTTTTTTTACGGATCCATCCACAAAGCAGAGTGGATTTTTGCCTTTAATCTGCAAAAAGATTAACGAGAAAGGAGATGTTTTGTATTATTCTACCAATGTGACATAGGAACCAAACAATTGAAATATTTGAGTAGAGCTGTTCAATTCATAATCCTAAAACCTGGAAGAGAATTAGTATTTTGAGGCATGGTTTAAAGAATGGTTTTTAATTGAGGAGTAAATAAAACGCAAAAACACATATTGTCCAATTTACTTAATTGTATTCTTTGTGATCTACGCAACACATTGGGTTTCTCTTCTTAACTTGATTTATTTGCTTTCAATTAATGTAATTCTCTAAAATGTGTAATCTGCTAGATTACATTATTTAGGGCAAATATAAACTAATCAAGCACTCGAAAATATTTTTTGCTGAAACTAGTTCCCAGCATGCTTTGCTTGGGCCTTAATGAGGAGAGTAAAAATGGTGAAATTAAGTGTTATTTTACGTGTTTTTAAGCAAGACTAGAGAAGGGGGAGACTTGATAGTGTATAATAGCGTTTAAGGTTGAATTATGTTGGAATTATTAGAACCATTTAAATTACACTGGGTTATCATTGGCCTTTGGACTGATACGATATTGATTTGTCTAAAAAGCATTTCATGCTTAACATTTAGCATGTTAATATGCGCTATTGCTAGCTAATAGTTTGATTATACAATCTTATAATTTAGTCATGTGACACAAAAAATAAGAAATTTAATGAATTAATCCTGATAGGGAACCATATTAAAATCACTTTGAATCTACTTTATTTTGTTACCTAAAAATGACTTTTTATTATGACAACAAATTAAGTTCAACTTAATTGATTCATGTGGAACCGACGTACATGATTAAATCCAACGCACTTCTTTTCAGTGTTGTTAACTAGA
Organism: Tiaroga cobitis; assembly: GCA_030578255.1. Classification (NCBI taxonomy): domain Eukaryota; kingdom Metazoa; phylum Chordata; class Actinopteri; order Cypriniformes; family Leuciscidae; genus Tiaroga; species Tiaroga cobitis. Next base: position 21,924,820 of record CM060600.1, read on the forward strand.
AGACCCTTTTTTGCACTACAACATAAATCACAAACACAATCCAGCCTTAAAAATAATATACAATAACAAAAAATACATTTCACATATTGCCATAATTTATTCCAATTAGAGATTGCAACATTATTTTACATTTTATACTTGTATATAATTACTTAAGTAACAAAACTTAAATATTAAAAAGTAAATGTAAAAGTCATTGGAAGTTCCCCAGGATGAATGTCTGTGTGGTAAATTCATTCGACTTATCTCACTGTTTGTGACGATGCCTGTAGCAGTTCTGAAACAATGTTTCACTTTTCCACACAGAATTTGATTAGATATCACGTGTTTTTTCTATAACCTTAATCTTCTTGTTTGCATGACAGTACCTGTAATCCCTGTTTTTAGAGCATGACACTTCCTAGATTAAGCCAGATTGATTGAATAGCAATGGCATTAAAAAATAACAGCAACAGATGATATCATAAAACACCCTTCTAGGAGCTGAAAAAGATTTGGAGAGAAGATTGAGGAGGTGCGTATGGAACGGGGATAGTGTAATGGAAATGACAAGACTGTTTCGGCACCACTGGGCACGTCAGACACTATTTTGGCTTTTAACTGACAAAGTACAATGTGGGCAAAGGCAGTCCTGACGGTGAAGTGATGTGACATTAAAAACAGCAACTCCACTAATTACTAATTTTGAAATATTTTCTGTCAGTGTGTGAGGAAAATGTTGTGTGAGGTCGGTTGCAGAGAGCTTAAAGATTTTTAAAATGTTTTCTGAGAACACAGACAACAGAACAGCATCCTTCTGACAATCGTCTTCAAAAGGAGGAGACATTCTCTTCTGTTTGTTGTTGCAAATTAGTCCTGCCACCTCTGGCATTTGTTGAAATACAGTTCAGCCGTAATAACACTGGATTATAGGCCTATGGTGTCTGAGAGCATATATGCTTTTCATAAATGCCAACTCAATTGAAGTCTATACTGAAAGCTGGGGCCGGGGAAGTAAATTGTGTGTCTTTAGCGGTGAAGTCAGAAATCTGCTGATTTTGTGCGTTCAAAAGAGGATTTGCAAATAATCCATAAAAGGAAAGAACTATTATAGTGAACATGGCCATGTCTGTCAAAACATTTAAGAAATTGTGGTTGTTACAGCGTGGATTTATTGAAAAGAAGGAGGTGGATGGTAGGAGACATCTGAGGGGGGAAATGTAAAAGGCTAATGACAGAACGAACGAGTAAGGGAAAATTAAGTTTCTGGGCATGTGACTCCTTGGACTGTCCCGTACACTGTCTTTTCTGTTTTCTGCTGTCTGTTGTTATAGGCCTCAGAGCCTTGTGCTTGGACGCATCAGGCTATTTTAGGGGAAGCTGGTTTTGTGATTCCAATGACGTCGAGAACACTGCCCTCCTAGTTTAGGCCGATCCCATCTGATGAGCCTCCAGCACTCTCTGGGTCCACACTGAACTCTCGGGCCCTTCCCTACTGCCCCGAAATACAGCATGGATATTGCAGAGTCTGCTGTTATGCATGAATGCATCTGTATTTGTGTGCGTGAAGAGAGAGAGAGAGAGAGAGAGAGAGAGGAAAGAAAAAAAAAGTTGAGGAACTAACTTTATATGGCCAAGAGTATCTGAACACCCCAAACAGAACATCCATGCTGTACTGCTGGAACAAAAAAGCTCAAGCTGTTGGAAAAATTTGGAAGTTTTCTAGAATTGGGACATAAAATAAAGACAACTATTTATTTTAATGTATAAGAACCCATTTAAAATTAGAGAAAAAATATATTTTTTCATTATCATTATTATATTAACATATTTAAATTATGCATACAAATTACAAATAATTATAATAATAAATAACTATAATTATATGAAAAATAAATAATAAAACCACTATATTAAAATATATAAATAAATTATATATAACACTATAACGATCGACTGTCCTGCACAGTTCATCTCCAACCCTAATCAAACACACCTGAATATAATTTTCAAGTGTTTCTAAAGACCTTAATTGGTTGCTTCAGGTGTGTTTGATTAGGGTTGGAGATTAACTGTGCAGGACAGTCGATCGCCAGGAGCAGGATTGGGCACCCCTGACATAGATAAACATACATGCATACATATACAAATTATTTATTATGAAGCTGTAATATTGTATTATTGTTTGAGTCTCTAACATATTTAAATTATCCCTAAAACGTTTTCCCTAGTTTGAAAAGCACTGCTCTTGAATGTCATTTCTATAGCATTAAGCCTTTTTTCTTTAAACCGTCTATAAATGTGACACAGACTGATCGTGCGAGTTTGTATCATTGCTGCTTGTGTGCATCATTACATGCCTATTTGTCTGAGTTGTGCCTGTGGTTGTCAGCACTATCTGTTCCTGCTGTATATTGTAGCAGCTCATCGCAGTATTAGTGCTCCAAAGCAGACTGGATTGCATAAACCCGTGCCAATCCTTGCTTTAGCCGGAGGATATGAGGATGACGGGCTGGCTCACGGCTGGGTGGAAAAATTAATCAAATCTCTCTCCTGATGGATGAAAAAATACCTTTTGGGATCTTTGACAAACACTTTTGACAAATAAAATCCTTGCCAAAAGGGGCTTTAGTGATGAACAAACGCACGTTGAATCTAATCTTGCCTGGGATTAAATTATTTTTAAAAGCGAGAAATATTTTTATTGCTCATTGATTCATTTACTTCGTTGGACTGTATTTTTTTATACTGTAGTAATGCCGAGGCACACATATTATTTTAGACCTAGTACAGATTTATACAGAATAATTGTTTTTTTTTCTGTTTGCTGGAAAATCGACCGCCATTTTGTGTTTGTTGACATTTCAAGGTTGAATTCTTGGGCTTGACAACCACTAAGCTTAATATTGTTGATTTGCCTAGTGCAAAGCAATGTGGAATGGCACTCTCAGACCTGAGCAATCAAACACCCTTGTCCTGAGGCTATACGTTCTTCAATGTACATATTCTGTCCTTAATAAAAGCTGGCACTGCATGATCACTGAGCAACATAGATGCATGTCTCAGCATCTGTCATTCTGTCTCAATCAGGATCAGTTTACTCTAGATATTGCTTCAGGGCTTCAGGTTCCTGTTGTATCCCACTCAGAAGTTTAACTAGCATTTTTTGCTTCTCTAGATGGTCAGCAGTAAGCATTGATTAAGCAACAGTAAGATTAAGCAAAGTTGCAATAATAGCAACTGCTATTATAGGAAGTGCAGCCGATGGCGGTAGGACCTCTTGGACCACCAGACTAGGATGTGCTGAGACCACCGGACTTGGGACCATCAGACTAGGATGCGCTGAGACCACTTGGGACCACCAGACTTTAGACTACCAGACTTGAAAGCGCTGAGCCCACCGGACTTGGAATGCCGAACCCTCGCACCGCCATCAGCGTTGGGTCCGCCACATTGTACGCCAGTGAACGTCAATGAAACAGGAACTAAACATAGGAAGACGGAAAACAGGAACAATGGGAAGAAAACACTACAAAATAAAAGTCCTTAGTACAAAACCAAGAATCACAAAACCAAGATGAAACAGACTGACTGTATTGCACATTTATTTGATCGCAATTGAAATAGGATTAATCGTGCAGCCCTACTGTACCTGCGAGCATTTCCTCAAAGGGTTGGATGTAATGGTGCACCCTCATCAGGATGATCATATTTACGAGTTGAGCAACATGAATACTCATATGAACTTAATTGTGAGTGGTGACACCAGTTTTTACAGTCATTTCACAAAGACTGTTCCACAGTTCATTTTTCGCCTGAAATTGATCTCTTTGCTTAGTCAGGTTGTTAATCTGGTTTAATAAGCCATTGCTTTCATTTTTTAAAGTTTATGTTCTTGTTTAGTAGCTGATCTCTCTCTTCTGTGTAGTTTGTGCTCTTTGTATGGATGTGAACACACAGCACTATGACTGCAGTCAGCAGAAGAACACACAGCAACACCAAACACACTGCAGTGGCTCTGGAGCTTCTGTTCCTCACAGAATCACTTCCTGAACACCACAGATATGATGTTAAATGACTGAACATGTGCAAACTGTGATGATTTTTATTACAGAAATGAATGTGATTACCTGTCTGCTGAAGTGGTTGGTGTGTGTTTGTCTCTGTCCTGAAGTTATGATCTCTCACACAATCTGCATTGTCATAGATTTCCACCACCATCTTCACTCTCTCTCTCTCTCTCTCTCTCTCTCTCTCTCTCTCTCTCTCTCTCTCTCTCTCTCTCTCTCTCTCTCTCTCTCTCTCTCTCACTCTCACTCTCACTCTCACTCTCACTCTGTTCATTCCATCAGACTCAGTCCTGATCGCATTACCATATATACCATCAGACATTTCTGCTATTACTCTGTGATAATGCTGAATGTTCTTTCTGTCATTCAACTCTGCCTGTCTTTGCTGTGTTTCTGCTTTAATCATCACCTACAACTTTGAAAACACAACGGAACTGTCTTAAAATAAATGTGTGAAGCTCAATATCACGTGACATAAAACTAGTATAAGTATGTTAAAAGATGTTTAAATCTACAAATGATATCCATCAACATATCAGCATTAGATGCTCAGTGCTGCTTTCTGTGTGAAATGATACTGACTGTGAGAATCATTTATTAGATAATAATCTGTTCAATTCAGTGATTTCTGACAAGAGGACACATCCACTTCCTGAACATCACTGCAAAAGGTCCTGAAGCTCAGTCCCGCTCACACTCAGATAGACATAAATAACCTCAGATATATTTAGTCTTAGTTAGAAATGAACATATAATGCTAAATGCTCTCTCTGTGTAGCTCTGTTTAGTTTGGTTGATCTGCTCCTCTTTGCCTGTTTGACTTTTAACACCAGAGAGAACTAAACAACAATACAAAACTTTTATGAGGTAGATGTGTGACGTCCAAGATCATGTGACATAAGTCTTAAGTACAAGACAAGTTTAGATCTGATAATTAAGAACAAGATCTGATAATTAAGAACATGATTTGCACATCCACATTTATTTAGATTATTGTTTTACTGTGACAGGATTTGTTCTTTATTTGACCACCAAACTCAAAGCAATGTATTGGTGATGCATGAGTCAAACTAATATACTGTAGCCGTGATAGTGCGAGAGAGCAAGTTGTTTTAGCCTTAAGTGTCAAAACTTCAGGAAATCTCCATCCAGCAGTTGCTGTGACAGTCTGTTCACACTAGTTTCATTCTCTGGGGTCTGTGGTCTCATCCTCTTCCCTTTTTTTATTCTTTTCAGTTAATCAAAAAGTCAGCAGGCCCTACGCTGTCCACAGAGGAAAAGATAGTATCAATAATGAAAATACATGCTAATATAGAATTGTTTATAAGTACAGTCAACCCAATTTTGAGAAGTCCTCAAACAGCAATGAATAAAATATGCAAGTATAACCTTAATTAAAAGTTCTGTTTGCAGTTGGATGCTTTACATGCGGCAACAAAACGATGACTATACAGAGTAATTACCCTTGTGTGCCTTGACTAAGATTAAATGTTTTGTTTTGAAATGGGGAAAAAATGAGCTTGTATTGCCTCTGATCATAGGGAACATTTAAGATGCAGTCCACACCCCTAACAAGGATTTGAAAGTTTGGAGCCTTGAGGAATTTTAATGTTTTGAATCTCATAAGAAGTGACCTATTTACACTGCGTTAGAGAATTTAATTTCCGCTTTATACACACACACACACACACACAAACTGAGATGAATTACTATGCAGTACTTAAAACAACTGAATAAATCTATGTCACTAAGAACTTTTCTTTTGCTCAGCCTTGTGTCAGGTAGGGGTCAGAGATATACTGGTAGACCGGTGGAAATTCCAAAGCCGATATGAATTTTGTATTATTATCTCTATTGCGGATATGTTCATGTGGCGTTGTAACAAAAGTATAATGGTCTATGTGCAGTATTGGAGTCGCAGCTGTGTCAGGAGGCCTTTCTGTGTGAAATTTGTATGTTCTGTCCGTGTTTCCTCTGCGTTTCCCTCATAATCCAAAGACATACAGGATGAATTGGAGACTGTAAGTTTGCCTGTACGTGCGAATGTGAATACTGAATATTTACGTTTGTTTCTGTGATGGATCGGCCATCTGTCCAGGGTGTTTTCCTGCCTACGACCCGAGATGCTGGGAAAGACTCCAGCCTCCCTACTCCCCACGACCCTACACAGGACAAGTGCTTTGGAAAATGTATGGGATGGAAGGCTGGATTTGATTCGAATGCGCTTTTATTAGTTTTTAACATGATAACATTTAAAAGCAGTGTGTTAACATTTGTAAAATGTGCTGCAAATCGTCTCAGGTTACGACTGTAACCGTAGTTCCCTGAGAAAGGGAACGAGACGATGCGTCACTTGACGCCTTGGGAACGCCCCCAGCGTGAATGCGTCTGAGCATCAATGTCAACTAGTCCAATGGAAAAAATGAGCGTCACGGGCGGGTGACGTCATGACCAGGAAGGGATAAAGGCTCACCCGGTGAAACGCGGCATTAGCTTCAAAAAGTCGAAGCAAGCCGATCACGGGGAAGCAGGAAGTATGGCAGGGTGACGCATCGTCTCGTTCCCTTTCTCAGGGAACTACGGTTACAGTCGTAACCTGAGACGTTCCCTTTCGAGGGAACTCTCGATGCGTCACTTGACGCCTTGGGAACGAGAATACCCAAAACGCCAGAATTCCAAGTACCTGAGTGTCAGTCTGTTGAAACTAAGCACTAAGCACCTGAGAACCTGGGGCAGCATCCAGGTCTAAGCTGTAAAACCTAACGAATGTGAGCGGTGAGGACCAGCCTGCCGCATCACAAACGTCTTGAAGAGAAACTCCAAATAGTAAGGCTTTAGAGGCCGCCATACCCCTCGTAGAATGAGCTCTGACCGCCAAAGGACACGGCAGGTCAGAGTACTCGTATGCAAGTGAAATAGCCTCAACTATCCACTTACTAACTGTCTGTTTAGAAGCAGGAAGACCCTTCTTAGGTGATCCAAAGCAAATAAATAACTGGTCGGACTTCCTCATTGACGATGTCCGATGAACATAAGTATCCAGTGCTCGCACTGGACACAAGAGGTTCAGCCTTTCCTGGTCCGCCGATGTAAAAGGAGGAGGACAGAAAGCCTGCAGCACAATAGGCCTCGGAATCAAGGTCGGCACCTTAGGGACGTATCCCTGTTTCGGATATAAGAATGCCTTGACCATCCCCGGTGCAAACTCAAGGCAGGTGGGGGAAACCGAAAGGGCCTGAAGGTCTCCAACTCTCTTAAGGGAAGAAATAGCTAGCAGAAAGATAGTCTTGAGGGTAAGAAATTTCTCTGAAACCGAATCTAAGGGCTCGAATGGAGCCCTAGACAGGCCTTCTAGTACTATTGCCAAATCCCAAGCTGGCACCCTAGTGCGAGTTGCAGGCCTCAGCCTCAATGTGCCACGAAGGAAACGTGTAATCAGGGGGTCTCGACCCAACGATGTACCCCCCACCAGGGCGTGGTAAGCCGCAATGGCCGCCACGTAGACCTTGAGCGTGGAAGGACATAGACCTGACGTAAAGCGCTCCTGCAGGAACTCGAGTACTGTGTTCACAGAACAGTTAACTGGATCCCACTGATGTCGGTGACACCATACAGAAAAAACTCTCCATTTAAGCGCATATAGTTTCCTAGTAGCTGGAGCTCTGGAGCTTAGAATGGTCTCAGCAGCCTCAGCTGAGAGACCACTCTCTATGAGTTGGGCCCCCTCAGAGGCCAAACCCACAGGTTCCAAATTTCTGGTCGAGGGTGAAATATTGTGCCCCCGGCCTGAGACAGAAGGTCTCTCCTGATTGGGATCTCCAAGGGAGGACCGTCTAAGAGATGGATCAGGTCCGCAAACCAGATCCGACTCGGCCAGCGTGGTGCTACTAGCAGTAGGCTTATTCCGTACTGGCGGACTCGTTCCAGAACTCCTGGGAGCAGAGCAACAGGGGGAAATGCGTACAGACGTAGCCTCGGCCACGTCTGCACCATGGCATCCAGCCCCAGGGGGGCTGGGTGAGTAAGGGAGAACCAAAGTGGACAGTGCGTCGTATGCTGAGACGCAAACAGATCCACCTCTGCTTGGCCATAAAACTCCCAAATTTTCTCCACCGCCTCGGGGTGGAGTCTCCAGTCCCCTGGCCTCAGCTCCTGCCTCGACAGGATGTCTGCTCCAATATTCTGGTCCCCAGGAATATACACTGCCCTCAGGGAGAGTACCTTCCCCAGAGACCACAGGAGGATCTGGTGCGCCAGCTTGCAAAGCGGACGCGACCGCAGACCCCCCTGACGGTTCAGATAAGAGACCACCGATGTGTTGTCTGTACGGACGAGCACATGATGGCCCCTCAGGTCTGGGAGGAATTGCTTCAACGCATTGAAGACGGCCATCATCTCCAGGCAATTTATGTGCCAAGAAAGATGATGACTCCTCCACCGACCCTGAACCGAGCGGCCTTCCATTACCGCTCCCCAGCCGGTGAGGGAAGCATCTGTCGAGATCGTAACTCGATGGCAGAGAGCTCCCAACACCGGACCCTGGGTTAAGAACCAGTGTTTTCTCCATATAACCAAGGCACGAAGGCATCGCCGCGTGATCTTGATCACACGAAGTGGGTTTCCCCTCGGGGAGAACCCTCTGGTCCTGAGCCACCACTGCAAAGGTCTCATGTACAGCAGGCCAAAAGGAATCACGTTGGACGCTGCTGCCAGAAGACCCAACAGTCTCTCGAACTGTTTCACAGTGCGTGACTGGCCTAGCTTTAGCTCTTTGGTGGCTGTCAGGATAGCAGCTACACGAACGGGCGATAGAGTAGCCCGCATCGTCACTGAATCCCATACCACACCAAGGAAAGTGGTTCTCTGTACTGGAGAAAGCACACTTTTCTTGGCATTGAGCCTCAACCCCAACATCTGCATATGAGCGAGAACGACACCTCGGTGCCGAACCGCCAACTGCTCTGATTCCGCTAGAATCAGCCAGTCGTCGATGTAGTTCAGAATACGTATGCCCTGAAGCCTGAGAGGGGCTAGAGCTGCATCCACGCATTTCGTGAACGTGCGGGGTGATAAAGCTAGACCGAAAGGAAGAACCCGATATTGGTATTCTTTGCCCCCGAAAGAGAACCTTAGGAACTTCCTGTGCTGAGGGAGGATGGAGACATGGAAGTAAGCGTCCTTCAGATCTATCGTGACAAACCAGTCCTCGGATCTGATTTGAGTCACGATCTGCTTGAGTGTCAGCATCTTGAACTTGAGTTTCTGTACTGAACGATTTAACAGACGAAGATCTAAAATGGGACGCAACCCTCCATCCTTTTTTGGAACAATGAAATAACGGCTGTAAAAACCCGACTCTCTGTCGGGTGAGTACACCTGTTCTATAGCTTCCTTTGCTAACAGGGCCTTTACCTCTTGCTCCATTACCAGAGCCTGCTCGGGATGCACCACTGTGGGCAGCACCCCGTTGTAACGAGGAGGACGAGAACCAAACTGGATTCTGTATCCTTTCTCTACAATCTGCAGGACCCAACGAGAAATATTCGGCAGAAGCTTCCACGCTGCCAGAAAATTTACTAAGGGAACCAGCCTCTCGAGGCTGGTCTCTGGTGTTATTGAGACGGCTAATTCCGGAGCCTGAAACATAATGGCAGGAACTACCTGAACTGGCCGCTCTAAGGCCCCCCTCAGAGGGCGCGAAACCAATGCTGTGCCGCAGCATAGCATCAGCGACTCGCTGGAGACCGCTGCACCCTGAAGCACCGGGGGTGGCAGGGTTGGCAGAACGGTCTCGTGAGGACCCCGAAACGGAACGGGCACCGTATAATGAGGTGTACACCGCTCCACTTCGGTCGGGGCTGTCCTCACAGGCCTGATGCATGAACATCAGGACCTTTTTTTTTTTTTCTTTTGAACCGAAGCCTTCTTCGCCTGAAGAACGGTCCTCAGATCCGGCTTCGACTTAGAAGACTTCGGTTGAGAGGGTTGCGTCTGTCTCCAGTCTCTACGTGGAGGTGCACGAGACGCAACACTCTCTTTCTGATGCACACGATATGATGAGCTCGACGGCTGGGGCTGCTCACGCCCAGCAGCCCCAGGGGGCTGGACCCGGCGAGGGAGAAACTTTTTAAAAACGTCAGCTTGTTTCTTTGACTCCTGAAATCTCTCGACGACCGCGTGGACTGCGTCGCCGAAGAGACCAGAAGGTTCAAGCGGAGCATCTAATAAAAAAGCTCGATCTTTTTCTTTAATTTCAGACAGATTTAACCATAAATGTCTCTCAGTAGCTACCAAGGCTGCCATAGACCGCCCAATTGCTCTGGCGGTCTCCTTAGTAGCCCTGAGAGAAAGATCGGTAGCCCGACGAAGTTCACGAATATCGTCATGACTGACTCCCTCACTACTATCCAGATCCCCCAGCAGGTCAGCTTGATAAGCCTGGAGCACTGCCATAGTATGCAGACATGCTCCAGCTTGACCTGCTGCCGTATAAGCTTTGCCCACTAACACCGAAGTGGCTTTAAGCGGTCTAGTGGGCAAAGCCGAGGCTTTCAGAGACGATGCGGGACCAGGGGAAAGATAACTGGCTAAATTCTCTTCCGCCTGGGGCATCGCCTCATAACCATACTCTTTCAGCCCCCTTATTCTCGAATAAGTGTTAACTTGAGGGCTGAAAAGACGAGATGAGTAAGGTTTATTCCACGATTTAGATATTTCATTGTGCAAATCGGGAAAAAATGGAAGCCCTCGTGGTGGAGATAATGTGGTGGAAGATAAAAAGCGCTCATCTAATTTGCTTTTAGGACGAGCGCCCTTCTTCTCAGATGGCCATTCAATATTTAATTTCTCTACAGCCCGCGACATAACATCCACCAGCTCATCATATGCTGGGGAAATAAATTGTGAATCTCTTTCCCCCATGTGTGTGCTTTCACTCTCCAAACTCATCGCATCAACCTCCTCGGAGGAAGAGCAATGAAGTAATGGAGGGCTCTCTCCCCGGGCGGAAGAAACCGCAGAGCGTGCTTCCGACACCGGGGGGAGAGCGCTGGATCTCTCGGGTAAGGAAGGAGAAAGAGCCCTCGGACCCGTCTCCAACCCCTCCGAAAGATCCTTTTGCGATCCCCAGGAATGCAATCTCCGCGCTGCCTCAGCAGACGCGGGTCCTGATCCCTGCGGATCGCGAGCCTGCCCACTCTCTTTATCAAAGAGTGACAGGCGAGAGCGGAGCATGCGAAGCGGTAACATCTCACAATGCTGGCACTCAGCCCCCTCGAAGGCTGAGACCGCATGCTCCACTCCCAAACAAACGACACAAAGCTCGTGTGTGTCCCCACCCGTTAAATAACGCGGGCAGGGAGAAGCACACTGTTTGTACACTTGTTTAGTTTCCATCCTTTTCCGCAACAGACAACAGTAAATAGACAGAGACAAAATGACACAGATCGCTTGCTGAGACACAGAAGCTAATGCCGCGTTTCACCGGGTGAGCCTTTATCCCTTCCTGGTCATGACGTCACCCGCCCGTGACGCTCATTTTTTCCATTGGACTAGTTGACATTGATGCTCAGACGCATTCACGCTGGGGGCGTTCCCAAGGCGTCAAGTGACGCATCGAGAGTTCCCTCGAAAGGGAAATACAGTATAGTGTTTTGCAGATGGTGAAGTATGAATGACAAAAGTGTTCATGAATTTTAGAAAATGTGGTCATTGAATGCATTTTGTGTGAAAGCAATGATAAATGATTCACAGTTTGGTCCGCATAGACTTCTGTTTCTCTGAATGTGTTGAAGAGTTTTGAAAATGTGGCTTCACTATTGACGATGCTTGTTAGGAATTGAAAAAACTAACTAAACTATAATTACTAAAAGTAAAACTAAATATATAAAAACTAAATAGAAATGTGTTTGCAAAATAAAAGTTAACTAAGACTAAACTGAAATTTAAAAATTCAAAACTATAATAACCTTGGTTCGGAGCATCTGAGAAAACCGAAGAAAGCCAATATAAACATTGCGTTGAGTGCTATAGTATAGTGACCGAAAGCAATGCAAAATTCAACCACGGACAGAACATGAGAAGGATTCGAGTAGTGCTCTTGTGGGGCTGAGCAGACGGGGCAGAGAGTGGGAGCTGGCCAGGACGGATTCTGAGGCTTCAACGTGAGAATTGAATGTCCGAATTAATCAGGGCTTGTCTTAACACATTAACTGTCCATTTCTCTATGGCAGGGATGACTGAATGGGCCAGGGTGAGAGTAGGCCTTGGCGTCTTGGCATCCGAGGACCAATTAGATGGGCCGATGCCCCCGAGATAATGCCGGGGCTCGCGGCGGAGGGGAATTGCTCCTTAGGCTGGTGCATTGAGGCAGAGAGTCCCCAAGGGCGAAATATTCTTTATCGGATAGGAAGAGCTCAATTTCGGATGTGTTGGGCACTTAGAGCGGGGCCAAATGCAGAGAAACATAGGTGAGTCGGCTATGTATTTAGCCTTCTCTCGTGCTGATTGGATCGATTATTTGACTGTGTTCCTTCTGAATGTTGTTACCATTAAGGAATTGTGGCTGTCAAGCTTCAAAAAGAATAAAAATGGATCATAAAAGCATCATAACAGTATGTTACACAACTAATGCATTATATTCCAAGTCTTCTGAAGTAATTTGATAGCTTTGTGTTACAGAGTAAAATTGTAGTCTTACTTGACAGACATGGTCACCATTCCTTTTATAGAAAAGAGTGGCTTAAACATTCTGCTAAACATCTGTTTGTTTTTTGTGTTTTCCATTTCCATTCACTTGTATCTATTTGTCCTGTTTGTTATTCTTTTTATCATTGCTTGTAATTTGTTTTGCTTTTATTTGATTACTGACCGTTTACTTGTCTTTAAGTAACTTGAGAACTTTTTACTTAGGCTAGTATTAGTTTTTTCTTTGCTGTTAGAATAACTTAATTTTGTGAAATTTTTATGTCATCTAATATGCTGGCGTCATAACCTTATTTCCAGGGAAAATAATTGTATTGTGATCTATTTCATTATTGTGAAATAAAATGACATATATTAAGATTTTGGTCATATAGCCCAGCCTTATATATTGCTGTGAGAGAGAAATAAACGGAGAGCCCTGGCATCCTGTTTTAACCTTTGTGCCCTCTATCTTTTACTCGCAGTATTTGTCTGTGTGTGAGAGTGTCTTCGCCACTCATTATTTCCCTCCCTTTCAACTCTAAGTCTTCTCCAGGTGTTATTCTGCCTTTTAGCAGGACGTATCCTGCGAACAGCCACCTGTGGGTCACAAAGCAGCTCCCTCTTGTCCATCCCCACCATCTGCCCGACACACCAACATACACACCTGCACACACATGCCGACATGACACTCGATGAATACAGAGTATGTGACCATTATTTTCTTTTCTCAGTGGCCGTAAAATATAGTTTGAAATGTGTGCTGGTGCAAACCTCCCAAAGTTGTGTGTTCAATTCTAATACTGGCAACGTATTTGTATCTACTAAAAGCATGAAATGTTAAAAGAAATTGCATGATGTTTGGTTAATATATATTATCATAATTTAATTTCAGTATTAAATTGGGCCTTTTTGCTATTAATTGTCACTTTCTCTGTGGATTTAAATGGCAGGAGTAGCAGAAGTGCCCTACAGTGTATTAACAATGCTACTGATTAACAGGCTGATTGCTCGATACTGATGATTACCATAGCACTTCTGATTAAATACAGAATACACAAGCAAAATTAAGCTGATTACAGTCTCAGAGGACTGTGGCAGACACCAAACTGTCTACTTTTATTGCAGATGCAAGTGACAGAAATGATCAGTCAAACTAGTCTGGTAGTTGTATTGTGGCCTTGTTGATTGTAAATAATTTGTGGTGCTATAGATTATAAAATTGTCCATTTTATTGAAGGAGGGGCCGGAGTTAAATAATGATCAGAATGCTTAGGGTGGGCACTTTTGACTTAAGAAACCATCCTGAACATCCTAGAAACACCCTAGCAACCACTTACTGTAGCATCATTATGGTCTTGTAAAATATTAAAATGTATAGTGTTCTGGTATTATCAGTAATGATGCTCAATTCTTGTTATTTGGTCAATATTGTAAACAGCTTCTATATATATTACAAATATTAAGCAGATATTTTCAACAGTGATAATAAATGTTTCTTGAGAAGCTTATCAGCATATTAGAATGATGTCTGAAGGATCATGTGAATGAAGACTGGAGTAATGGAGAAAATTCAGCTTTGTCTTCACAGGAGTAAATTACATTTGAAAATATATTCAAATATGAAACAAATGTTTTAAATTGTAATACTATTTCAAAATATTACTGTTTTTACTGTATTTTTATTAATATAAATGTAGCCTTGGTGCGAGACTTATTTCAAAAATATATATAAAAAAAAATGTATTCCAAAATTTTGACCGGTAGTGCATGTGCTCAAAATCCAGGAAATTCTATATTATTATTTATGTTTTTATTGTGAAATGTACAGAAGTGTGTAATAATTAAGCAGATCTTTTTAACACAATGTAAGTGAATGGGAACTAGTGGCTGTGAAGCTTCAAAAAGGATAACAACGCACCATAAAAACGCCTTGCACGCACCATATAAGCAGCCCTGACCATCCCCTGAACCGGTTCTTCACCCTACTTCCATCTGGCCGCAGATACAGAGCCCTGGATTGGAAAAAAGCGCACTTTAAGAAAAGTTTTATACCCTCAGCAATCACAGCACTTAACAAACTCTCGTGACACTACCCATTGGGGGGTGTTATATGTTGTATGTTATATGTTATATGGTATATGTTATATGTTATATGTATGAGGGTGTGTACATCCTGCATGGAATGTAACAATGACATGTGTGGAAAAGAATATCCTTACAGGACAATAAAGACTAAAGAAAGAGAAAGAGATAAAAGCATCATAACAGAATGTCACACAACTAATGCATTATATTCCAAGTCTTTTGAAGTGATTTGATAGCTTTGTGTGACAAACAGAGTAAAACTTGTAGATATTCACTGAAAATCTTATTTGACAGACATGGTCACCATTCACTTTCTATAGAAAATAACAGCTTGAACGTTCTGCTGAACATCTCCTTTTGTGTTTCAAAGAAGAAAGAAAGTAATACATGTTTCAAAATACATGATAGTCAGTAAATGATTTCAGAATTTTCTTTTCTGGATGAACTATTGTTTTCACTTCAAACTTAATAGAGCAGGAGGGTACCACTAATGAAAAATAGAATAAGGAATGTGTCAGACACTATATTTTCTTCAGGCCCCCTGAAGGGAGGATGTAAACGAGGAAGAAAAAACAGCTTCTTCTTAAATTGTGCTGTTTAATGGATTTTGGGGAGCGGAATCAAAGTGGCAACAAAGAGTGAATTTTTTTTTTTAGGAAGTGTGTGTGTGTGTACATGTGAGAACAGCTGAATTTGCATCTCTTTTAGTTCAGGACAATCATCTTATGCTGCCTGGTCCCAAGGACATTTCCATTGAAACATACAACAGAAATTCTCATAAATCATTAAAAGCTTCAGTGAGAGGCTGGAGCTTAGTTTTGTGTATCACATACAGACTAAAGCCAGATTTTACAGTTGTATTCATCTCGCTGTTTTCCCTTCTACTGCATAGGATAATACTGGACTTTAGCATTACTATTGATTTGGTGGCTCTTTCATGAAACTACAAAGCAAGAAACTTCGCTGAAGTGGGTTTGCCTCAGTCCAAGTCTGCAGTTCTTATCCCTTTTTCCCCCTATTGTATGTTTCAGCTGGTTTCTTTTGGTTTTGTACAAGTTGTAATTATCTGGCAGATATGATGGTCTGTTAAACAATCTATCTGTTGTTTCTTTGACAACACAGACTCATTTTGCGAGACTTTTACAAAAGGGGCCTGTAGGCACTTGGGTGTTTTCTTTTCTAGGGGGCCGTTGAGTCTTTGTGCTTCAGCACATTGTAAAAATCATTCTGTAGGATTAAGTAAATAATGCTGCAAAATAACTAAGTTTTAGTTGTTTTGATCAATTAACTTATAAAAAATTCTAACTTTAATTCCCTTTCAAGGGAACTTCGAGCTGCGTTTGAGACGCGGTGGGAACGCTCTGCGTGATTGCGTCATGAAGCACGTGTAAAATCAGTCCAATGGAAGCCCGATACGTCATGGGTGACGTCATAGACCAGGAAACTATAAAGCACCCTTGAAACAGACCGCGACAGCTTCTGTAGTCTTCAGCAAGCGCTCTCTGTGATTCTGTCCTTGTCTATTTATTGTTGTTTGTCAAGCCCAATATATATATCACTATCTATCATTATGGCGAGCAAAGCAATATTATAGAAGTTGTGTTGTTCCCTGCCCTCGTTACATCACGGGTGGGGACACACATCAGCTTTTTGTTGCTGTTTGGGAGTGGAGTATGCAACAGTCATTTCTCGAGGGATCTGACTGTGCATTGCGAGAAGCTGTCCGTGAGGACGCTCCGCTCCCGCCGGGCGTTCTTCGAGGAGGACGGTTCGGTTCGCGTTCCCCGAGCGGGTCTCTCTGTTGCCGAGGCTCGGAGACGGCTCGTATTTCGGGGTTCGTAAACGGATCTGACAGCGGGGGTTGGGACGGGCTCCGCCCTTTCTCAGCTTTCACATGCCAGATCTAGTGTGCTGCGATTTCCAGTTCCGAGGAATTGGTATCGTTAGTGTTTTGTTTTAAAAGAAGGAGAACAAAACAAATACAAATCTTTATAAAAAGGCAGATGTTTGAGTTTTCAATGAATACATTTTCCAGCTCATAACTCTGTTGAATAAAGAGGAGCTTTTTTAAAGAAAAAAGGAGGTTTTATCTAGTGCTGTTGCCAGTTAAATATTTACTGGCCAGCTGAACATTATGAGATTGAAAATAAAGAAGAGTTTGTTAAAGATGAACTGTATCTTAAACAGAGAAAACTCTGTATCTCAGCCTCCTCGTCGGGGACTGTGGTTTTTCCCTATCTCCACACTGAGGTGTCGAGATCGTGGAATAAACCGGTTTGTAAAAAGTTGGGTATTAAGTATCATAGTATGACATTGCCTCGGGTTAAAGAGACGCTTACGAGCTTTCTCTCTCCCGAGTCGGCGTCATCGTTATTAACCCCGACGTTACCCACCAGCCATCTTAAATAATGAATACATTTTTTATTAGGCAGCGCTGGTGGGTAAAGTATGTAAGGACATGGATGAATGTGAGGGGCGACTCTCTGAGGAGGGTCGCAGCGCTGCCAGTTCGGTTGTTTCCTGCTGGTGGCCACAGAGTGATATATGTATGTATATATATATATATATAAGTTTTTCTGATATAAAGATAAAGGAAAATAAAGATATAATTATGTCTGTTCTTCTGGACGCTCCGCTTTCAAGAAAACTGAGATATAAACCTTTCATCATTCTTCCTCACCAATCTAATGTTCCTGAGATATTAAGCTCCTCTCAGCACAAAGTGCAAAACAGAGCGTCGCCATTCGGGCTCCTCCGCAATAGAGGGGTACCTGGGTGGCGGTCGCAGTCTAGCCAGTTAGAGACATGCAAGATCTGAGGACTGTTTTATCTCTAAAATAGCTTTGACAAAGAAGAAGCCCTGACGCCGAGGCGATCAGGCTTCTAAGGGTGGTCCCCTCTGGGGTAGGGACGGTTTTGAGAAATCGTTTCTCCTCAGCGCCCTTTGGGGTGCGACTCTCTGAGGAGGGTCGCAGTACTGCCAGTTCGGTTTCCCTGCCGGTTCGCCGTTTCAGGGCACCAAGGTGTCAGTGTCCCCAAACGAGCCTTCAAATAAGAAAAAAAGAAGAGCAGTCAGTTCGGTTTCCCTACCGGTTCGCCGTTTCAGGGCGCCGAAGTGCCTGCTTTTTTCAACGATCCTCCGAGGAGGGTCGTAGGAACTAAGCTAGTTAGAGGTAGGCAAGATCTGAAGACTGTCATCATCTCTAATAAAGCTTAGACATGAAGTCCTGTCGCATGAAAACGAGGCTATCAGGCTTCTGAGGGCTCCTCCGGGGCAGGGACGGTTTTGAGAAATCGTTTCTCCTCGGCGACCTCTGGGGTGCGACTCTCTGAGGAGGGTCGCAGCGCTGCCAGTTCGGTTGTTCCCTGCCGGTTCGCCGTTCAGGGCACCGAGGTGTCAGCGTCCCCATACGATCCTCCGAGGAGGATCGTAGAGCGGTCAGTTCGGTTGTTCCCTGCCGGTTCGCCGCTTCAGGGCACCGTAGTGACTGTTCAACCAAGGGACGGTTTTGAGAAATCGTTTTTCCTCTGGGGTGCAACTCTCTGAGGAGGGTTGCAGCGCTGCCAGTTCGGTTGTTCCCTGCCGGTTCGCCGTTCAGGGCACCGAGGTGTCAGCATCCCCATACGACCCTCCGAGGAGGGTCGTAGAATGGTCAGTTCGGTTGTTCCCTGCCGGTTCGCCGCTTCAGGGCGCCGTAGTGACTGTTCAAATAAATCCAGAGGCCAGTCTTGAGAGACTGGTTCCCCTAGTAAATTTCTGGCAGCGTGGAAACTACTGCCACATATTTCTCAGTGGGTCCTGCACACTATAGAAAAGGGTTTCAGAATTCAGTTCGGTTCTCGTTCGCCCAGATTTCTAGGGGTCCTCCTTTCATTGGTGGACCCCGAGCAGGCTTTGGTTATGGAGCAGGAAGTACTATCACTTCTGCAAAAGGAGCTGTAGAAGGGGTTCCTCCTCCCAGCAGACAGCCATTACTTCATTGTTTCCGAAAGAGGATGAGGTGGTTCCCGAGGTTTGCTTTCGGGGGCGAAGCATACCATTATTGGGTTCTTCCATTCGGCCTAGGTTTATTACCCCACACCTTTACAGTATGCGTGGATGCAGCTCTGGCTCTTCTGAGACTCCAGGGCATTCGCGTATTATACTACATCAATGATTGGTTGTTCCTAGCTCAATCTGAGTTTATGGCAGTTCGGCATCGAGATGTCGTTCTGTCTCATTAAGGATGTTGGGGTTGCCTCTCAACGCCAAGAAGAGTGTGCTCTGAGGACCACTTTTCTAGGTGTAGCAATTCTACAGCAAACGTAATGGGGTATATCTAGGCCAGTCACTCACTGTGAAACAGTTTCAGACGGGTGGGTCTCATGGCAGTTGCGTCCAACGTTTTACTTTTGGCCTTCTGTTCATGAGACCCCTGCAGTGGTGGCTCAGGACCAAGGGGTTTTCTCCGAGGGGAAATACGTTTTCGCATGATCAAGGTCACGCGGCTATGCCTTCGTGCTTCGGTCATGTGGAAGAACCTTGGTTCCTCGCCCAGGCCCAGTGTTGGGGGCTTCTTGTCGACGCATATTGCTATCGACGGATGCTTCCCTCACAACTGGGGGCGATCATGAGTGGTTGCTCGGCGAATGGCGGACAACACACTGATGGTCTCGTATATCAGAGCAGATATCCTGTTGAGGCAGGGGCTGAGGCCCAGGGGATTGGAGACTTCACCCCGAGGTGGTGGAGCTTCTTAGGGAGAACTTTGGTCTAACTAAAGTCAAGTCGACCTTTCACATCGTTTGTACAACGCATTGCTCTATATGGTTCCCCCTCACGCAGCCAGCTCTTCGCGGACTGGATGCGATGATGCAGGTGTGGCCGAGGCTGCACCTGTACGCATTTCCCCCGATATCTATGCTCCCGGAGGTTCTGGAAAGGGTTCGCCGGGAAGGGGCCCGTCTGTTACTAGTAGCCCCTTTCTGGCCGACTCGAGTTTGGTTCTCGGACTTGGTGTCTCTTCTGAGCGGCTCTCCTATGGAGATTCCAATCAGGAGGGACCTGCTGTCCCAGGTAGAGGGCACGATATTTCACCCTCGACCGGAGTTGTGGAAACTGTGGGCCTGGCCTCTGAGGGGGCCAGGCTCATAGAATCCGGTCTCTCGACTGAGGTCGTTGAGACCATTCTCCATTCCAGAGCCCCTTCCACGAGAAAACTGTATGCGCTGAAATGGAAATTATTCTCCACCTGGTGTGGTGAGCGTCAGTTAGATCCTGTTAACTGCCCTGTTGGTTCAGTTCTCGATTTTCTGCAAGACCGTTTCTCTGCTGGATTATCTCCTACCCCTCTGGGGGGTACTTCTATTGGGAGAGATCCTCTGATTACTCGTTTTCTCCGTGGTACATTGAGGTTGAGACCTGCACTGCACTCCAGAGCACCGGCTTGGGATTTAGCCATTGTACTTGAGGGTCTGGCTCTGGCTCCGTTCGAGCCCATTGAAGAGGTTTCAGAAAAATTCCTCACTTTGAAAGCTTTATTTCTCCTTGCTGTTTCATCTATCAAGAGAATTGGAGATTTACACGCCCTGTCGGTTGCTCCGTCATGTTTGGAATTTGCACCTGGTATGGTGAAAGCATTTCTATACCCTAGACCAGGTTATATTCCTAAGGTCCCATTCAATGTTGGGGGCCCAATAGTGCTGCAGGCCTTCTATCCTCCACCTTTTAATACCCCAGATCAGGAACAATTAAACCTGTTATGTCCAGTTCGGGCATTGGATGCCTACGTTCACAGAGCTGCCCTGTGGCGTAAGTCAGAGCAATTATTTGTATGTTTTGGGTCACTCAGAAGAGGGTGCCCTGCATCTAAACAGGTTATGAGCAAGTGGATAGTCGAGGCTATTTCACTAGCTTATGAAGCGGCCGGTCAGCCTTCACCTATGGCTGTACGGGCCCTTTCTACAAGGAGTATGGCGGCCTCTACGGCCTTAATTTCGGGTGTTTCCCTTCTTGACATTTGTAATGCGGCAGGTTGGTCCTCTCCACATACATTTGTCAGGTTTTATGACCTTGACCTCTCCACTCCTGGGGCGAGGTTGCTTGCTTCTAGTGTGCGCAAGGACTTCACACAGAACGGGCATTTGTCACTATGGCGTAGTGGGTATGGGGTTCCCACCGCGTCTCAAACGCAGCTCGAAGTTCCCTTGAAAGGGAACGTCTCAGGTTACGTATGTAACCCTGGTTCCCTGAGAGGGAACGAGACGCTGCGTTTGCCTGCCATACTTCCTGCATGCCCTGATCGACTTGCTTCAGACTTTTTCAGAAGCTGTCGCGGTCTGTTTCAAGGGTGCTTTATAGTTTCCTGGTCTATGACGTCACCCATGACGTATCGGGCTTCCATTGGACTGATTTTACACGTGCTTCATGACGCAATCACGCAGAGCGTTCCCACCGCGTCTCAAACGCAGCGTCTCGTTCCCTCTCAGGGAACCAGGGTTACATACGTAACCTGAGACGTTTTGCATTCCAGTTCAGCTATCACAGTACACTCTATTTTTGTTCATGTTTTAAGTGTTAAAGTTTGTGTGTTTTAAGGTATTTCTTGAGTGTTCATTTGATGTTGTCAGTGGTTTTGAATTTAGTTATTATTTAGTTTTTATTTCTGTTTTATGTATTTATTTGTCCTTTGAATTTAATTTAGTTTATTTTTTTATTTTTTTTTAGCTTTCACTCCATAGTTTGTATTATAGTTTTAGGGTATTATAGTTTTAGCATCATGTAAATATTTTTTTGGTGTTACACTTTTATAATATACCATGTTTCTAATGGTTTTTAACTAAAATGAATTCATTGATTATTTATTGTATTTTTTTCCCTCATAAATGTCACGCCTGTCCGCTAGAGTGCCGATGATAGCCACCAGAGGAAACTCCTCCTGTCTCCTTGGATCGTATCATGAACTGCATTTCCCATGATTCATTGCCTAGACTCATCTGATTCCTGCCACCATGTGTGATTATCTCACTTATGTTTGCCTATTTAAACCATGTGTGTTCATTCACTTGTTGCAAAGTCTTGTTTGTGTTACGTTGCATTTCTGAACGCTATCTTGGTTTCCGTCTCATAGTCTTTATCTTTTGCCTGGCTGTCTCCCTGGATTTCCCTGTTTGCTTGTGCCTTGGACTTCTGTTATTTTCTGGATGATTTGCTATGTGGTTTTGACATTATAACTGATTACGATTATGAATTACTCTCAATAAAGCAGCATTTGGTTCTTCAACCCAAGTCTCGGAGCAGTATGTACAATAAAAGTGTATTTTTGGTCAAATTTTCCCAATTTATGTTTTAATGCAGTTAACAAATGTTGTCGCTTAGTTTCCAATTTAAAACTATACATAAAGGGAATAATCTGTATATCTTGAGTTAACATAATTTATGATACATAATTCCTTTTAAAGTGAACTAACTTTTTTTTAACAGAGTTCTAAAACCTAATTCTTTCCCTGCAGATAGGATCTTTGGGGGATTTGACGCCCACTAGGTCAGTCCCACCCTGCTGTGTTTGCAGACAATCGACGCAGGTTTTCCCTTCACATTCATCCTCTTTGCTCCTCTCATCTTTTTTGACCCCAACCTCATTCATTACATCCCAATCATGCATAGATTGAAAAGTTATTTTCAGAAGTTGTAATCTTTTGTGTCCTTGTAGGAAAAGAAACCTCAAAGTTTGGCTCACCCAGAAAAACAATTATAAGTACAGCAAAGGCACATTTTATCAGGCGGCAAAGCGGTCTATCATAGATGTAGATGGTTTTGCTGGAGTCCCTCATGTATCACTGCGGAATGGCTTGAAGAGCAGGACATTAGTGAATGTCTCAAATTTCTTAACTGATACGACCATCTTACATAATAATTTGATTTCATTTTACAGGCAAATATGACAGTTTCATTTTACGGAAAGAATGCTGTACATTACGTGTACTACGTGTTTGGTTGTCCACTGTGCAGTTTTATTGTGTGTCTGCTTCTCTATCCATAAAATGGTCAGTTTTTCTTAATTTATCTTAAAAACTATACTGTTTATTACTTAGGTGGCAATTTATATTTTATACAACAATTCATGTTAATTTATACTCTACAGTAAATGTGTTTAGAAGGGCACAATCAATTTCTCTTTAGCTGTGTTGGTAAAACGATTTTCTTAGTCTTAAATAACTTCACAATAACACAGTGTCCTCCAAAATCTACCAATTAGTGTATTATTTAATGCATATGACAATTAAACGAAAGAAGGGAGAGTGGGGCCAGTGCGAAGGAGAGCAGGGTTTGACAAATGAATCATGACTCACAACTTCATGAATCATGAAAATTAACAATGTTACTGAAGCATTCCAGAGAGGCGAAATTGCTCAAATCCACAGCACACACTCCAAATGAGAATAGGGTGGGAACTTTCTGGATCAACCACCTCTGCTTGGATGGACTGGGAGGCGTTTGTGCATGGGAGAGAGAAGAGAGCTATGTTGTCACATATTGAAATATGTGAGAATATGAGAAGAGGGGGAAGTTTCTTTGCTGATTTCTAAAGACTTTCTATTTCTGTAGTCTCCCACTCTACATTATGCAACTATATACAGTACTCTGCGTTTTTTTCCATTCCATGCTTAACTTCCAGTCTTGACTTATCTTAAAGATATCATATTAATCATCATTAATCTGTCATTTATTCAATATAATGCACTCTAGATCTTCCAAACTTTCTGCATGTTATCATTGCATTGATGATCAGAACTGACTGATCAGTTGACACTTCATTTTAGAGATTTGATGTGCCTCCAGCATCTGTAAAAGATTCCAACTGAAGTCTCTGCCGCTGTATGTTGATGCTCAAGGAACTTAAAAAAAGGACAGTAAAATTCAGATAAGACTCATTTCATAAAAAACACCTACGCACATTCATATAGATGTGCAAAATCAGCAGTTTAAGGACAGAAATGATTAAACTAGTAATATATGTGGGAATATTAGCACTCAAAAGTCCAACTCCATGAGAACTGGTAAAGATTTGAACCTTCTGAGTGCTGAATAATGCTAACGGCTCATGACAACGGTTCATCCATCATTAAAACGTTTGAAGTTGGCTTTGATATTAAAGCTTTGACTCAAACTTTTCTACTTTGAGTTACAGGACAGTCTCTCTCTCTTCTTCCCTACACATTAGCTGCATATCAATTTGCAAACTTATAGACTATGCGCTAAAAGTATGTACTTCACTGATGATGGGAAAGTTTTAGCTAAGCATAACTAAACGTTAGCATCTATTAAGATACTCCACCAGTATTGGGACATGCTAACCAATCTTGTGTAAACTTATGTTGAAATGAGATAAACACGTAAGGAGAGTCTACGCAATGTGCTTCAATGTGCTACTACATTTCTCTCCAATATAGTAGGATATTAAATGATATGAAATGGAGAGGATGTTAACTGTGACAAGATGATTGGCAGTTTAAACGGTGACAGGAGCGGTCGGTTCAAGTATGTCCCAAACTTGCCTACTTTTCTGCTGCATACTCAAAAGTACTGTATGTACTTTTTCTTTACAAAAAGAGTACACGCTTTAAGAGTGTAGTATAAGTAGGAGAATTGGGACTCAGCAATGAATTGGTGTCTTGATATCACAGACCCCCATTTTGACATTTCCTTATAGGTGTTAGCATAGTTATGTATTAGTATTTATTAAGCATAGTTAAGTGTTAGCAGATAGTACACCAGTATTGGGAGATGCTAAATCAAGTCATAAAATTGTGTTTTGACATCACAGACCCCCTTTCAATCTGTGTACAGTGTTAGAATAGCATTGGCAGCTAAGTACTGGGACATGTATGAGCCTCACATTTACATTCATTTATTTAGCAGGTGTTTTTATCACACATTGGGGTAAGAAAAAGCATTCATGGATGCACTATTCAAAAAATCTAAAATAGTATACTAGTTTTGTTCCAAATGGCACACTACACTTATGTACTGTAATGTATATGGTTATTTTAACATAAGGTCCCATACTTCGCTTTTCCAGTTAACTGTGTCATGGGTATTTGAAGTGCACTTTACCTTTTTGGAATTTTCAGAGTGAACACACCATTCATACTATACTATTTATACTACACTATTTATACTACAAAATGGCATACAATTGTGCATAAGTGCACAAATTGGGACACACTTACTCTCTGAACACCTTTAGTACACAAGGATTTGGAATTGTAATCTCACATACTGTTTAGGAAAGATTCCAGTTAGGACAAAAACCATTTCACATATGATTTATGTGGTCTTGGTTGTGTTCTAAGTTAAATATGGCTGATGAAGTTCATGCATATGTCTCAATGATCAGACTGGGACACCCATGGAGCAGCTGAATGGGCTTTCATTTCATTTAAGAAGGTTTAATAGACTGTGTTCTCTGTGTTGACTGGGGAACTGATGGGTTTGGAGGTATGTCAAAGTCTGTTCTCTTTTACAGATGTTTGAAGACCATTGCCATTTATGTGAAAGAGAAGATCTGAAGATTTAAACAGGAAGACTCTCAGCATTAACAGGATAATGAGAGAGATCAATCGCTCCCTCCTTCTCTATGTCTCTCTCTTCTACGCACAGATCACCCATGCATTCCAACATCTGCGTGACCCGTAAATGTGTGTGGTACGTGTTCACGGCCTCAGCGATGCCAGGCCTGCCAGGGCTTATTTGTCAGTGCATGTGAGTAATAAATTGAATCTCTCCAGAGACTGTGCATTCATATGCTGTGATTGGGCTCAAGCCACGTCAGCTACAGGATCTTAATCTCAAATTGGCCTTTAATGTTTAAACTCATTTATGCAACAGCATGGAAGATGTGCCCGTGCTGTTCCCGCCTTTGTCTTTGTACCTCTCTGCTGAGCAAGCCTTTCAATTATTTATTTATTTCAAGCAGATAAATGGCACAGAGGCACCTTCTGAACGGTGCACTATGGGTAATGCTTCATCTTCAGTAAATAAGCTCATGGAAGATGCCTAGTTCCAGCGTAATGACCCACTGATGTGTGAGGACACATGCATGGATAAACTCACAAACACACACTCCTCATTCCAATTATCTTGCACCTGTCTGACTTTTAATACAAGAGACTTTAGTAAAGTAATGTTCCCAGCATGAGTCTATTCTTAGATCCATGTTAACACAGATAGCCCTGTTAGATAGAGCTGGCTTTCACACACTTCGAAATCATGAACATTGCACAGTGTACATCCTAAATGCATACATATCAGTCCGTCACAGACATTAGACCATTACGAGCATTAGTGCCCTTCTGAATATGGGGCAATGAAAAATGTATGTGAACATGTTTCACATGACAAGAATCGAACATTTATTCTTTGACTTGAGACTCTCTCGAGACAAAAACAGGAAATGAAAGCTTTAGCGTAAGTTCTGCCAGGAAGACTCAATCAGTGCGTCACTTATTACCTCACTTCTATCCAATCATGTGCTAACACTCACAGTATAAAAGATTGGTACTTGCATTTGTCTGAGTTTGCAGATACTGACGCTGCCTATTACCTCACTCCTTCCCAACCACCACCAAAATGGTCCCTTCCTTTACCTCCAGGGGGGTCGGCTGCGCCCCTGCCTTCATCTTCAGGCAGGACATGCAAATTCCGCTACCCTCGCATTGCTCGCTAAGGATGGGGTCTACGCCAAAGAACATTATAAATTCATGCTTCCCGAGCTATTAATAAATATACGCTTGTTATATCAATTTATCTCCCAAGTCTTTCTGGTAGAATTTAAATAATTTCTAATAAAAGACAGGTTGCTAGATAAATTCATGCAAGAGTAAGTTGTGGCAAAAACTCTCTTTCTGTACGCATCCCATACAGAACCTTGGAAATATGCCTTTATACTTCATTTAGATTTTACATTGGAATAATTTAACATTTGGTTTTGCACTTTAAAATGATTACAAAGGCTTACATATCCAGATTACGTAAGAGGTGTTTAGTGGCAAACTAATTTTTTATCAAATATAGTGTGTGTGTGAGTGCAAACAGAAAGGGGAGAGAGGGAGAGAGATAGTACACAAACGTCCTCTGGATTGCAGGTTAAACTATAGTTTAAAGAGGACTCTGAAGGACCTGAAATTATAGTCGTTAACTCATTTAAAACCAGGTTGATCTGCAGCTTAGATGTTAAATGACTCTATGGTAATCAGAGCATTTCATCTTATCGTGAAGGGCCACTCAGTACACATGTAGGCCGAAGCATTATACAGAACATCACGTAATTTAAGTAGGCCTATTAAGTGCTTTATGTGACTCTAACCATTTGAGCCTTTACAATATGCAAAATATTATATTCACACATTTGCATATTAAATCAAAAGTGGACCCCACAGAAAATGCAACTTATTTTTGTTTTAATATCCTTTTAAAAAATCGTTGCGGAAATTGTAGATATTTTGGTCAAATGGCTGTTTATTTAAATGAAATGCACAGACATATGTTTTTTGTCCTTTTTAAGATCAAATGGCCCAAAAAAGGCATTGAAAAGATTTTCAAAAAACACCTCTGAGAGTTACCGTCTTAAATGATTTATTTAGGGGATTCATCATGAGGATTCATTTAAGAAGTAAAATGTAAATAGGCTGTTTGCTGTCTCCAGTTATACAGTATTAGCTATTAAGTTATGAGCATAATGTTACTAAAAGAAAATTCTGTGAGACTGTGCGCGTGGATGACGTACTACTTCTGCCGCGATTCTGATGTGCGCATTCGATGGACACTTACATCGTTACATCCCCCGGGGCCACGGGACGAGATGGATGGAACTGAAGTGAAGCAACCAGGGGCGTCGGACTGGGGGTAAAACCAGTACTGATTACCAGGGCCCCAAGGGGAGAGAGGGCCCTTGAAAAGTCTGGAATATATTTTATTTGGAACATGGGGGCCCATCAGGACTGCCTATACATAGGGCCCGGCATCTTGTGCTACGCCCCTGGAAGCAACTGACGCTGGTACAGAGATTGTCTTATTATAAGGAGATGGACTGTATCTCTCACCATTGGAGAAAGCGTAATGGCTAACTTGGATCACCCATCTTTTATTTGCAGTGACATCAGTGACCGGCACCGCCGTTCAAAGTTTTATGACTGTTACAGTTTATGTTAATAAGTTTATTGAGAATTGCCGCGTTGATCTTGTGAATAAATGTTCTATATTTAGTGTTATATCGCTAGTAAACGTACTGCATTGTTTGTGGAATGTGCTTTATTGTGGAAGAAAAGAGCGCGAATATCTCTTTTAGCAAAGTAGGCCTAGTCACTGCTGGGTGCATAAAACTACATTTAAGATTACACTAAAAACGTATTTATAATTTTAATGAATTGAATATGTATTAAATTACATGTATTTTTTCTTTACCATCATTCATTAAAGAGCATTAGCCTATATCATCAGGAACTCAGCAGACATAAATCCTTTTAATAGAAGCAACCTGGCAGCGATATAAATATTTTTTTCTTCCATTAAACAACATACAATACAACACAATACTTAAAACTAAATTATTCATTTTCTCTTTATTCATTAAAATTCATAATATCAGCATCATACATACATGCAGTTATAATGGTCATCACAATTCAAGTCTTATCGTAACTGTTAAAACCTGAAAGCCAAAGAAGGAAAACATCTGTATTTTTTTAAGACAACATACAATATCACTAAATTTTACTATTAAATATGGTACTACCTTAAATGAGTCCTACCTGTCCTTCTCTTTGTAACCTTTTTACCATAAAAAAATCTACAGTTGATTCATTAAATGATAAGCTAGTTCTTCACAAAAGCGGTTTATTCAGTGTAGCGAAGCCTCTTATTAGACATCCATTAAAACAGCCTCTGGTCTCCTTCGCTGCTACTACCGCCACAGCAGCGTTAGCATTAGCTGTTACGCTTTTTTTGGCTAAAGGTAGCAGGCTTGCCTAAAGTGGTTTTGGCTGGTAGATCAGTAACATGGCGGATGTAGTACATCCAAATTTTATTCATACCACCCATATTCAGAACATACTTTTTTAACGGTTGCGGAGCAAATTTAAATTCAAATGTAGTACCTACTCAGAAAGTACAAGATTTCAGACGGAGCATAGGACTACTTACTTGAACAAACTTCTGATTTAATATGATAATATATCGTTACACTCACTTGATTTTTCCTTTCCTCGTAACCCATACTTCACTCTTAGCGTGACTTTTGTTTTGTTTAAACTTTTTCTTCTGTCTGTTTCTCCTCTACAGGGACACAAGTGCACTTCAAATACCCAAGTCCTCTCTTTCCCTCACTGCTGTGCTTTCTTTCATTCTCTCAGACACAGAGGACACGAGCACATACCCAGACAAACATAAAGTCTGACAGAACGGACCAGTTAAGGTGGAGGCATCATTTAGTATTTATAAAACGTGTCTGTCGGAGATGTTTGTGTGTGTCCGTGCGAGTGCACATCTGAGCAAACCCGCTACCTTTAAATGCACCTCAGTGAGGGTAAGTGATCCTTTGTTAGCAAGACATCAGCCCCCAAAATGGGATCAACAAATGGGCTTCATTGGTGTGTAATGGACCTCATGACTTCCCAGCTGGGCCAATTCTGGCAGAAGGATAACAGACTCAAATCACCATCTGGACAGGGACCAAGAGCGCCTGATTGACCTTAGGAAGCCTCTTGCATTTCTTTTTCCTTCTTGTCTTCCTCATGACATTTAGTTTTATATTGTTTCAAGCCGTGAAGTAGGAAATGAGTGATTCTCGAGTATGCATTCTCACAATTATGCTGTTATGTCAGAAGACAAGAAGGAGAAAAATGGAAAACGATCGAGTTGAGACCTAGAGGCATTTGGCATAACACTTGAATAGTTTAATTGACTTGCGTTTGATAAAGTCTGCTGAACAGCTACATTAGAGATGCACAAATTTGTCACTATTGATTGCAACAAATTGCAACAGTGACTACTTTATCAGTGGCCTTGGTTCAGGAAGTTTTGTTCCTATTTGTTCTCTCCACAAGCATAAAAAAATCATATATAATAAAACATATATTATTATTATTATATATTTGTATATTACAATGTACAGCTCTTGGAAAACATAATATAATAAAAAAAATATTGCAAAAAGATTTGAAGAACACACACATACACACACACACACACACACACACACACACATATATATGTATTATATATTGATATTGATGAACACCACGAGAATCGTCACCACCTTTCTCTGAATGCCCTCTGAAGGTTTAGAGATTCGTTAGCAATGTAAGTCTGACTCATTTCTGCACATTTGTTCTTTCAGACAATTAGTTTTGATGAACCAGTACCAAAAAAACGATTCAGTGGGTCTTTTGCATTATTGTTATGTGGTCCCTGACTCCTGTTGTGGCATATTAAATAGTCTAACACATTCTCATAATGCCATTTTAATGCACAGATTGTGGTTTATTACCGTTTTTCTAATTAACTTGTTTTAATTGGGGTGTTTATTTTAATTCCATGTGTCTCAGGTCAGTTTTGAGCCCACTCTAATGGAGATTAGTGTTCATGCCACATAATATCCTCTGTAACATTCAGTGCTTTGCCTCCACATTGAATTTGACTTTGATAAATATTACAAATATTTACAGATAAAGATCTTACAAATGTTGCCTGTATTATAGTTTTAATGGCTAAACCCGGCAGCACAAACTTCGAAATACATGTATTGTATCTTAAGCATATCAAGAGAATACATTTTTACGAATCAATTGTGCATTTTTAGAGCAGCCACAACTTAGCTCATAATAGCTTCAAGCAATGTAGCGTAACATATCTGCACATTCTCTATAAGTTCAGCTTAATTTCAATTACCAAAACCAAGTTTTTAGTTTTTCAGTTTCATGAGCGAATCGTTCAGACAGCCACTGATTTGACCACTGATAATTTGTCAAAAATTATAAAACTATCTATATTTGAGTTTAAATTAAGACTATTTTAAAGCTATTTTGTGAAACTTCCCACAATCACCCCACTCCCTCCATCCAGGAACAAAGCAAACCCCTTTAACTGCCGATAAGGTCTTCACACCTTTCTGGAAATTTCTGTTTAACTTGGCTTGTATTTGCCCCATACATCCAGCAAACCTGAAATTCCACGGCAGTTTACCATTGACAGATATTACCAGATTTGACTCTTTCATGCTGTGCGGTTTTATGAACTGATTCATTGAAAAGATTTGATTTAAAAGAATTTGTTCCCAAATTGCACATTGCTGGACATTCTTTGTGAATAAAGATTTGCATACAACATATCATATTAATTGTACAAAAATGTTTAGGTATTGCAGCGTT